>LKNJ01000330.1:171027-253268 GCA_002120245.1 Maccullochella peelii | reverse complement strand
AAACAACTGGCAGATATGAGAGGTAGGAGCTCCATCACTGTGTGTGTACATGTGCCTGGTGAGGTGGGATGCTATCAGCGGCTGAGACTACTATGTTGTGTAAACTGTTGTATAACTGAGTATTAATAAAGCATGGATAAACACACATGTCAGCATTACATTCACATTTTTATGTTTATAGCTGTACATTTCACAGTAGCTTTGCTTCTGAGTGTTTCCTGTTGCAAATGGGTATTGACATTGGTACCAAGGTGATGTAAAGTGGTAGGTCGGTTGTGTGCGCATGTCATTACAAGCTTCTCTGTGTGTACTTTGGGCTGGAGGGACCCATCAGAGCAAAGAGACATTCTCCTGTGTTGACCTCATTCCAGAGCTGCTGTTACAACGCTCCACTGAGCCGATGCTGTTTATGTGTGTCCATGTATGTATATAAGTTTGTTTATGAGTAAGTGCACACATGTGTAAACATGTGTTTGAATGCATTCTTGCATACACACACTCTCATTTCGCCAACAACGATGCAGTTAACACAGGGCTTTGCACTACAGCACGCTAAATCTCAACCCAGCCATGTTTTGGTGTTTTTTGTTGAAGCAAGCAACATAATATCATAACAGCGACACTGCCAAGAGCCACTGTACCAAACTAACACCTGAGATTAGACCTGGGAACGCCTGCACCTGGATATTTCAAAACCTGTAAATCACAATCCACTGCAAGAAGTCCACCAGCCAGGCAAAGACAAAATGATGATTGCATCCACTGTCGCTCTAATTAGTAGACTATGTTACAATAGTGTTTATTCAAAGAATAGGGAAGCAGTGGGCCAAAGGCTTTAGTATTTTCCAAGTGATACTGCTGGTTAAATAGCAGTTGAGTGTTGTGTGACCACAGAATGTAAACAATTACATAGTTTTGTCCCATTCAAATCAACATTCCCCAATGGATGTTTGATTATTAAAGTTAATAGCTAAGTTTTCCTAATAGGAAATATGTTTCAGTGATATGAGACTCACAGCTGCCTCATCACAAAAGCATAATTTAGGCAAAGATTTTAGTGGGAGATGCCGCCTGACACACGAGAAAATGTCATGTCATGTCTCCATTAGGATACTGAACATTTTAGCTGTTGTGCCTATGGAGATAAACATGGTGCAGCTCATCTATTTGTTCAGGAGCTACGAGTGTAACTTAAGCTAGTTACATGCCCAGGCTTGGGTCTGGGCTTCATTTCATCGAGACTCGAGCTAGTCCAGCCAGTGCTATAAATACTGCTGTAATGTTCCACAAGAAATGGACATGTGAAGTCAACTCAAGGGGAATCAGACACCCAATATCTGCTGTGTATGGATTTGTGTGTGGGTGGAGTGTGGGTGAAGGGTTATGAGGCTTTGGTGAAGTCACCAAGGATAACTGTTTAAGGGGAGGTGGGATGTAGGAGTTGGCATATTAGTAAGAAATTTACTTTCTTGTTTATTAAAAGTGAACTGCATTATTTTCTAAAGACTTTATTTTCAAATGTAGCCTATTATATGTTCATTTTCATATGCCAAACCAAAGTATCAATCTTGAAATTTATCTGATGACTTAAATGTCTTCTGTGACAAAGGCATTTATTTACTTCAATGAAGGTGGTCATGATGGCAGTTGAAGACTATGGTGTGAATGTATGCAATACTGTAATAGTAATAGGGACGGGCATTGCAAATTAGCTTAGGCTATAAATGCTGTGGTGTGTGGCATTGGTTTATGCTACATACTTGTCCCTATACAAATAAACATTAAATAAATAATAGTAGTCCAATGGTATTGCTGAAGGAGATCACATCTTAAGTCAACGAAGAAAATAAAGTCTTTAAACTCATAAACAAAATATATATGTAGCTGTATTTTCTTTTCATATTTAGCTGCAAATACGCAGGCATACTTTAAGATGTCTAATCCAATATTGTGTGCCCGTCTCCACAGTGGTACTGGTGTGTTCCCTCCTCTCCCTCCTGCCTTTGTCACACACCTGTCCAAAGGAGTGTAGCTGCAACAGCAACACCAAAGTAGTAGACTGCCGGGGTCGAGGCCTATATGACATCCCCCGACGACTGCATCCAGACACCCAAGAACTGTACCTCCAAGATAACCGTATCAGGGGGCTGGGATCAATGGCTTTCCGAGAAATACCCCTTGTCCGCATTCTCGATCTATCTAATAACTCTATAACATCTGTTTCACCAACTGCTCTGCTGGGTCTCAGAACTCTACAGCGCCTCAACCTGGCCTACAACAGCCTGAGAGAGCTTGACAAGCGGTTGCTTGGACCTATCCGCTCGCTTTCACACCTTGAACTCTCACACAACAGGTTAACAAAACTGGAACAGATCAAATTTGTTTCTTGTCCTTTGTCGAACAATACACACCATAAACTTCATGACACACTGTGTATTATCTTGTTTCCTTGCCATGTCTCTTCCTCCAGCCTGTGGGGTTTGCCTGGAGCCATGGGGGACAGTTTCAGGAATCTTAGCCACCTGGGGCTAGCAGACAACAGGCTAACACGATTGGACCACTCCCTGTTGGAGGCCCTGACCCGCCTGGACAGCCTCACACTACGAGGCAACCCCTGGAGGTGTGACTGCCAGCTCATAGGACTCAAACTCTGGCTGGAGACCTATCTCTTTAAAGGTTAGACCACTAGTAGCTCTAGGCGGTAGCTGGGGAATGTCTGTAATATTTCCAACATTCATCCATCTCAATGCCTTTCCTGCTCGGCACGGTATTAAATTATGGTAATATTATATTATGGTAATACTGACCTTTAACACAAGCAAGTGTCCTAAAACTACTAGAGTAGAAAGGGCTAGACTCTATATTAAAATGAGCAGTTTAAACAATGAGAAGAGAGCCTCTTTTAGGGATTAAAATAGACTGACTGGCCCCAACTGGATATATTGTTAATATATTTTGCCCATGGAGAGACTGACACAGCGGAGTTAAGACCAGGCTAAAAGGTCTGTCCAGTTATTAAAGATGGTGGAATGAGTGCGTGTTTGTGTCTCATGTTGTTTGGTGTGTAGCTGTGGAAGGATTGTAGGTTGTTTTGGCTTTTATACTATTACAGTATTAACATCTGATGAGTACTGTGTTTGGGGAGGAGGCCACATGCACATCAGACCTGTATTGGATAATGTTATGGTGACGAGTTTCAACATTTACATTAGTCCTTATTGTGACTGTTGGTTCACTGACATTGCCTGACCTTAAAGCTTAGCAAATCTCCGGAATAATGTTGTGATGTTAGGCACTCTATGCAGCAGCCCTGATATCTACAGCCAGAGATAGAGAGTCTATATGGATCTACATTATTTTCCATGCTAGATCAACCCCGGCATGCATTAGATAACAAAATAACCACTGTACAGTGAAAGCTAGGCTCGCTTGGAGTTGGCTGGCCCGCCTACATGCCTATGTTACCCTGACACAGCTTTCGTCTCAAAGGCTGAAAATTCTAATTACTGCAAAACAGAACAATGGAACCAGATACAAGGATGTGTGCTTAATAGAAAGCCAGTGGTTAATCAGGCAGGCAGAAAGGACGTGTGTGACAAAGCCCGCTCGACATGAATACCGAGAGAGATGTATAATAAAGAGATTTATGGGACAAACACAGGGCAGCTGATGATGTCCTCACTCAACACTTTGTCCAACAGACTCGATTCATTCGGCTCCAGTGACTGAGCTGTAAATAATATCACACTCGCTAATACGACCCATTAAAGTAAGCCCATACACCCTAGATTAATAAATAATAGATAATAGATATAAGTAATGGGCTGGTTCAGACTCAGCTATGATGATTATGATTGTGGCCTCCTCTGTAGTAAGCTGCCAAAAATGAAATTGGCAATTAACAGCAGGTAATGTGCTTATATAATACACAACAACTAACTGATGCATGCCTCCCTATTCCTTCCTGCCCCCTCTGTCTGTCTTACCATCCCTCTCTGATCTAACTGTTTAACTCCCAAGGTGGAGTGGTGGATGAGGTGCTTTGCTCTCAGCCAGAAGACATGAAGGATAAAGACCTGCAGAAAGTCCCTTACCAGCTCTTCCATGCCTGCATGACCACAAGCTACCATTACCTGTTTGCTAACATACACCACCTGGAGACTGAGAGGCTACTGCGAGGCCACACCCATGGCAACCATGCTCATCCCTCTAGCCACGCTCTCCATGTCCCCATGGCAATGGGGGAGGGTTTTGGTGGCGGGGGAGCAGGAGGAGGAGGGAGTTTGCCAGAGTGTGAACCTAAGCAGAGGCAGCGGCCTGTCAACTTGCGCCACGCAATTGCCACAGTAATCATCACCGGTGTAGTGTGTGGGATCGTGTGTCTGATGATGCTGGCTGCAGCAGTGTACGGCTGCGCCTACGCTGCTATCATGGCCAAATATCAGCGGGAGCTAAAGAAGAATGAGGAGTTGGCAGCAGTGCAGGGGGCAGATCATGCCACAGCAGATGAGAAGGAACCACTGGAGAATGCTATCGCTTAGGAGATGGTAACATGAACCCTGGACTTAAAACCTGAGCCTCAACCCTTTAACCTAATCATCTCTGGATGCCATGTGTGTTAATGCATGTGTGTTTGTGAGAAAAAAGAAGAGAGTGAGATTCTTTATATGTGGCTGTGTGTGTATGTGGACCTCCTTTCTGAGACTTGGGTAGCTAAATTCCCCAGGTATTTGACTATGCACTGATGAGAAGAGTATCTTCTACTGTATGCGGGTTTGAGGGGCAGGCCAAAGAATCCAAAAGGAATCAATTCCATTTTGTCTGAGAAATGCATATCACAGATAGGAACAAATTGCTATATATTTATAATTGTGTATTTGTAGGTATAATAGTAAAGATCTTTAAAAAAATGGATTTCAGAGTTTGGCTGTCTTTTGGTTGTAATTTTGAGTCTGATTTTGAGGTCATTTTAAAAACTCATAGTAGGCAGCTACTATCTGTTACGTTCTGTTCTAAGTTGTTTGTATCATTGATGTGAGAGTATCAGAACAAGAATGAGTGTTTGTGTCAGTGTTTCATTTGTGCTTGAGTGTGTGTATGGAGATGTATACTGTATGCACATATTCATAGAGATTTAAGAGTCTGTGCCTAATAATGTGATATAGTTTTGAGGAGGAAATGTGTTTTCTTAAAGGATATTTTTCTGACAACTAAAGTGAAGATGGGATATTCGTTGAAGCAATAATGAAACAAACTAAAACGAAAACAACAACAAAACCTGGACTCAGCCTTGTTGTTTTTCTCAGACTTTACGGGTTCATAAACCTCAATTATCATTCTGCTGCACAAAGACACATAAACTTTTAGATCTATCAGTTGAGTCTTGTTTGTGAGTTAATGCTGATCATATAATGGTAGTCATGTCTTTCAGTATGTATTATATAAAATAAAGGGAAACATTTTACCTGATTACTGTATGTATACTGGCAACTAATTTGAGAAGGCATACATCCTTAATTGGAGAAAGTATCTTTAAAAGAGGGGTATTTTGGAAAAAGATGTCCATTTTGGAGTGAATACTAATGTTTAAGTGTACTTCTCTCTGCTTCACCAATTGTTTATGTAAGGAAATAGTACCAGAATGCCTTGTTTACAGTAAACAAGGCAAATAAAAAAAAATAATAGGAAAAAAAGTCACAGATAGTAATACAAATTTCTCAAAAAAGGAGGAAAATACCCCTCATTTAAAGTTACAATGGTAATCTTGAAATAAGTAGACATTGCATGTATTTTTATTGTTCCCCTCTCAGTTTAATGTGTTGCTGGCATTTTTTCTTTTAGTTTTTTGGTTAATGAGATTTCTGTTGAATCATTATTATGTCAAATAACCTGACAAGACAAAATGGTGAAACACATATATTTCTATGGGAATATTGTGGATTATATTTGATATTACTTTAATAATTAGCTACTTCTGAGAGTATCTATGACATAATTTTTCCCTTAAGGATATTGCCCAACCTCCACTGGTACTATTACAAGGGAAGTATCATATAATGCAATATCAGGTGATTGGTAAATCTGATTTCTGTCTTAATTATTTAAATATATGTAAAATGTCACAGAAAGGGATATTCAGGCAGTGTTTTAAGATTATATTAAAAATGTAGCTTTCTGTGTAAATTCCAAGCATCCATTATTATTACCTTTGTATTGATAATTTGCCATCAGCTGTGATTTTAACTTACTCAGTGTAGTGTGGAGGCACATGAATGTACACAGATGCCTTTGGTCTTAACGCCTGACCTGAGTTTTATGGCTCTGTATATTACGGCAGCAGACTCGCTGCACGTGGCTCAGGATGTGACCACAAACACTGACACATACGCGCGCGCGCGCACACGCGCACACACACACACACACACACAATCAGACATAAACACGTGTGTATGTGCGCACACGGTAACATTGTGACTCAAGCAATGTCTGCAGGGTGTGTGATGTCATCAGCCTGTCCTGTTAAGTTAGTGTATTAGTGTATTCACAAGTCTACAGCTCACTGGAGCGCAGGGCAGTGAAGACTGGCCCTAACCGGCCCACGCTAAATTTGCATTCTAGCCTACATCTCTCCTCCCATCTGACTCTCTTATATAAAGACATCCCCCGATCTGACAAGCATGATCATCATTACTGTATCAGCATCTAATGTAACAATAGGGTATTCATGAAACCTTGTTACAAGTTAGTCATTCGGATTGCTGCTTAACAGAATTTGAAAGAATGATATTATCTTATAACAATAGTGATAAATTCAACAGGGTCAAAATACACTGTGGGCTGGTGTAAACTGTGGGCTGCTTGTGTACCGCTCTGCTATAAATCTGATGCATACTCCGTGTGCATGTGTGCTGCTGTGGCACCGCACAGACTCTCCCATCTCTGTCCTTCTGCTCCAGTGGTTTCCCCCAGGCCAAGAGTACCCACAATGCACTGCTTTCATGTCAACGCATTCAGGCACCGTGAAATAATTTCCCCTTTCTCTGCCCTTTTATTTCCTCTCTTATTTTATCACTGCATTTGCAAAAGATTTTCCTCTTTCTCCTTTCTTCAGTTTTTCTTTCCTCTGTCCAGATATTTTTCTGTGATTCCTCTACTGGCATTACTGCCGCTCATGTGTTGACAGGAGAACTTACATAGATAATTATCAGAAGAAGTTTTTAATATGAGGCAAAAGCCAAATTGGTCCTTGGCGCATATGTTGAGCGGTGGAAAGGATTGCAATACTACACATACTGTACATTGTGTTTGAATAGAATAACTTGCTCATTCAAGACATTTGTACTGCGTGATCAGTAAAGTTATCATTGTAAAACAGAAGGACCAAAAGGTCCGCAGAGGATAAACAGAATGTTGGAGGCACCTTACTGCAAGCATGGCTGCCTGAGGAATAGCATTGAGCCAGAAACACATTGTCTACCTATCTGCATATTTATGTTTATATTTTGCTCAATGTGTCTCAATATCTAGATGTCAGAAGCTGTAATAAAGATTCTCATTTTTGCAAAACAAGGTGCTTCCAACTTTCTTTATGTTAATTACTTGCAAATCAACTTACCACTTACTTGCCACCCTCATCTGTAGTGTACTGTGCCACAGCTAAAGTATTGCATTAGTTACATAATGCACAAAATGATGACTGGAAGGCATCTTGTGCCTTTTGGGAGAGGTGGGTAATGAATGATGTCATATCACAACTTTCCTAAAGATAATACCATACCACCCCTTTTCCCCATTAATCTGCAGTTCCTTTCCTCCGTAACCATGTTGATGCCAAACAGAACAAGGGCCACACTTCATACCATCGGCTTGCTGATTGCACCGAGTTGCATTATATGGGCGTGACATTGTGGGGCTTCTGAGTCACCAGGACGTGAGATGAGGTTGGCCACAATGAAATCCTCTAGGCCACAATATGCCTTAAATAAGCACAGAGGCAAAAAATGAATGCACAAAAGGCGTTTATGAAACTGGCTTCTATTAATATATTTAGGCATAAATACTCTTGGATGCAAACATCTGTGCTATGCTGCACTCTCGCCTTCTTCTGAAAATATGTTCATGCAGGGGCAAGCGCATGGACAAAAAAAGCAGCACAGTCAGTATATGTGGGCAGCAAGTGTTTCAACTCAAAAAGAGGAAAAGAAGTAGAGGTAAACAACTGTAGACCAGGAAAACAAAGCCAACATAGCAGTGTAAAGAAGAGAATATTACAGCCTCTGTCAATGCAGAAGTGTGTGTGTGAGAAAGAAAGAGCCACTTGAGTCCCCACTTACCCGCAGCTATGGGTGATTTCCTCTCATCCAGGAGCTGAATGGCAGTGCTGGCCAATACAACACTCTTGTTTTCTGATCCTAAGCCACATGCATAAAAGCACACACAAACACAACACGCACAGGCACACACACAGAGTTCACATCACAGTCATATCATCATTCCTTATATTAGTTCTGAAGTGACCACTAACTGTGACTGGAGAGAGAAACACTGAACATAAATGCCACAGAGTACTATTTCATGGCTACAGCTAACTGCCACAGTCCTGTGAGGAAGAGTGCATCCAAGGCAAGTCCGGCGAGTAAATAAGAGGCTTTCAGATCACTTGTATTATCTGGCACTAATGGAAGGCCTGAGGCTGAGGACAGATGAGAACACGTTCTCCCTTCGGAGGAGAAACCATTTCTTACAGACATAGTTAAACTGCATATGCGTGAGGTGCCTGTGTGTGTGTGAGTGTGTATAGCTATCTTCGTGAGAACTAATTGGGAGTGAGGACATTTTTGGAAGGTTAGGACATTTTGGCCAGTCCTCACTTTCAGACAGACCTTCAAGGGGCTGTTTGAGGGTTCAGACATGGTTTTAAGGTTCAGGTAAGAATCAGGTTAAGATCAGGGTTAGGGTAAGGGTTGGGGTTAGGCATTTAGTTGTGATGGTTAGAGTTAGGGTAAGGGGCTAGAGAATGCAATGAAGGACCTCACAAGTATAGAAGTACAAGGTTGTGTGTGAATGTGTGTGTGTGTGTGTGTGTGTGTGTGTGTCTGTATGTGTGTTCTGGCCAAGTCACTATGGAAAGGGCTGAACCTCTTCCTAACATATCTTATTTCAACCCACAGCAATCAGTCCTGTCCACAAGAACACAGCCTAGAATTAATAAGAGAGGAAGGGGAGGTAGAGATGCATGGCGAGAGAAAATGACCAAATATGGATGAAAGAGGAAAAGAGGGGATGGAGTACATTTGAAAAAGGTCTTTCTAATACAAGTGAGTATATAGTTTTAATCATGCACTTAGCAAAATGTGTATCTTTCAACTCTTGCCTGCTTCCAGACAATTGGTGGTCTGTTCCATTAAATCACACTAGTAATGGCAACAAGGTAGAAGTAAACAAAATTTAAAGGTATCCCTAAAGACTGGTCTTTGTGGGGGGAATTGATTCATCATGTTTTGAAAAATGAAATTTATAACTAACCTGTGTTGAAAGGTAGAGAGTAGACAAAGGTACCAGGAACTTGTTCTGCTGCTCTCTTGTACCACAGGGGAAAGTGATCGGCGTTGAACACCCCCTCTTTGTCTTCAGCTGTCAGAAAGTCTCTTGAAGCAGACAGGAAACAGAGGTGATGGTGACACAGAGGATACACACAACATAATATATACTCATCGGAATCATGAACAAATAGACGATCAACACATGCACCCCTAAGCTTTATATCTGTGTATACATACATACAGACTGAATACATACACTCAGCATACTTACTGGTTTGTAAGCTCGTCAGGCACCACAAACAGGTTAATTCTGGACAGGCCTGTTCTTGTGCCCAGGTAGGCTATCTCCACCCCTTTATCAGAGTTCCTGTGAAGTATGACAAATACATACATTAACCTGGATTTGTGCACAGCTGTAAGTTTGCTGTCAGCATCATTAAAACAGAAAAGAAGCTTTTAGATTTTTAGTTTTCTGTGAAAGTTTTTATTAACATTTAATTTCCGCAAAATGTCTGTAGCATTATTACTACCATTGCCGTTTCAGAGAGTAAAATTGGTCTTTGACTACAGGATTGTGTCTGTAAAGAAACATTATCTGTTTTCAATGAATCAGCGTGGAAAAAGAAGAGTAGCTTGGGCGACGCACTCAGACTTATTGAGCACGAGGCTCGTCCAGTAGGCCTCCAAAGGGGCAGTCACCACCGCGTCAAAGAGAACCTCCTGAATCAGCTCCTTGTCACCTAGCAAGGCAAATATATATATATATTTACACAAACCAGCCATAACACATTAACTAGCCCTTGATCATGGGAAATATCTAATTCTATGAGCAGAGAGAGATGTAGTAACTAACATTGTAAGTGGGGTTCGTGTCCACTGAGGTAGAGTTTGATTGCCTCTATCTGGGACAGGTAGCGGTGCTCTGGGTGCTCGTCTGTGTTGCAGTATGTCCTGCAGTATAACAAGAATGGACAATCAGGACATTGGTTATAATAACATGTAACACAGTCATAATTGGCACCAACTATTTGAAAACTGAGTTTTTAGATGATTATCTGCCTAGGATTGTAATCACAACTTGATCATATAATCCAGTTGCTTTCAGTTACTTTTGCATTGCAAGGCATCTATGATGAATAAAATGTGAAGTAAAAACAAAGAAGGTTTTCCCATTTACAAGCATTAGTTTGAAAAGCGTTTACTGTAATTTGTTTAGATGTTGGTTCCCAATCCTGGTGACCACAAGTCATCAAGTGACACAAAGCATCAAGTCAAAGTCCAACAGATCCCAAAGCTGTTATATAACTGTTGCATTGCAGTTAAATCTATTTGATTTTATAATTAGGAAGCATATTTAGGATGTAGTCCAATCACAATGTCACTTGAACAAAATATGTGGATGATACTGTCAGTATGGAAACATACAGCAGTGTCAATATACTTTTACCATTCGTCTGCCAGCGCTACATCAGGATGCTCCAAGTCATGAAGTCCTGTAACAAAATAAGAACTATATATCTCAAACTAAATAAGCAAAAGTGCTCATTATGAACTCATAATAATAGGGGGAGGCATCTACACCTCAAATGCACACACTCTTAAACTCACACACCATGGGTGAAAAATGTGTTTTTTGAATGGATGTGACAGGTCTGATTAGATCAGGAAGAGCCAAGTCATGCTCAGAGGGCTCTGCATGATGGACATGTTTAGAGAAACGCACAGACACAGACAGACAGACAGACAGACAGACAGACAGACACACACACACACACACACACACACACACACCACCACCACCACCACCACCACCACCACCACATGAATATTAACATACATGAGGCTGGACATGAAAATAGACACACATACACACAGAGGCACACATAGGTTAGGGCAGACATACGCACTGTCAAGACATGGACAAGTACAACACACCTAAGGAGCCACTAAAGAAATATTTTACTTCCTGTCCAATTGTGGCTTTCAAGTTTATTATCACTTCATTACTATTGAATGTGTGTGTGTGTGTGTGTGTGTGTGTGTGTGTGTGTGTGAGAGAGAGAGCGAGAGAGAAAAGAAAATGGTAGAAAGAAAGACTGGGAGAAAAGGTAAAAGTGACTTTTTTTAAATTTTATTTTGATGTTCTTCCATGATATGCTACTTCATACTTATATATTGTTGATAAGTTTTACTTTTCTACATGTACATTATTTCAAAGCTACAGTGACAAGTTACTTTGAAGATTACATGTTAATCCATCAGTAATAACAATCCTATAATAATATAAAGATCTTAAAGGGGCCATTCTGCATGAGTACTTTGACTTGCAATATTTAAGTAATGTAGTGTGGCTTCATCTATTTCCTGACAATGCCCACTTAAGCTATAGAGTCCAAGCGTATAGTTGACACGTGCGTCAACAAAACTCTGTAGTCCATGTTACGTCATATACAAAAATAAAACATGGTAACACAATAAACAAGTTAAGCACTATAAGCATATCAGAGACTAGTGTACTCCACTCCAGGCTCTATAGCTTAAATTAAATGAACTAACAATATTAATGCAGACAACTTGTTATTCATTTTAAGCAATCAGAAGTCAGAGCTAAATGCAATGATTAATTAAGCAATCTGCAGTGAAACTATAGAGCTGCTTATTCTTAGAAAATATTAATTATATAAAACAAATAGTTCTCTTTTTCTCTAAATGGCCCTAACAAGTACATTATGTTGATTATGCTTTTGTATTTTTACCTCAGTAAAATTCTAACAGCAAGACTTTTACATAATGGAGTATTATTTTATATAATTATATGGTATTATATGTATAATGTGATATTGCTACTTTTTTCTTCAGTAAAGTATGAAAACCTCCACCACTGCAGCAGAGTAAAGGCGTGTTAGCTGAGTGAGGAACAGAGACACAAAGACAATGAAAGAGTAAAAAAGTGAGTAAAGCAGAGAAGGAAAAGGGAGGATTTCTTACCTTCCTCCACTGTGACATTGCCTCTGAAGAAAAACTTCCCGTGGCCTCTGGAAAGCGCTACCCCTAGACTAAAAATTAAAAAAAATATAGTTTTCTCAAATGACAACTCACCAGTTCTTTGTTGTGCAAAGTTATTCAAAACTTTGTTCACTGCTCACAGAAATGTCTCCAGTTTTCTTACCTGAAAGGAGTCCCCTTGATGTCTGTGTAGTAATAATCATTATGCAACACCAGTACACGTTTCTGAAACAACAGAGATTAATACATTCCATTATACGCAGTGCCATGGCTGTTATCTGATGTGATTCCCTGCAGTCTGGCTCCATCTAGTGGTAAAGAGAGTACATGCTGTGGTTGGCAGTCTGCCACATGACCTGTTACTCTGCAGATGGATGCGTTTTTGCTGAGTATTTCGATAAGCAATGTGAATATGCATGTGCGTGTACATTTCAGTGTGTGTGTGTGTGTGTGTGTGTGTGTGTGTGTGAGGGTGTGCAGATTTGCATTTACATATTGAATGCTTAATAATCAGGCTAATGTGTAATGCTCTTTACTAAGCTTTGAAAATGCAAAGTGCACACACACACACACACACACACACACACTCACACACACCTGAATGCCTCTCTCTCTCTCACTCTCTCTCTCTCAGATAGGCGAGAATCATTGGGCTGCTGTTTCTCCCGCATTCAGCAACATGTGCTTGGTGGAGATAAGGGGTTCACACACAGAGACAGACACACACCAGTGCATGCAGAGCAAACAAAATCAGAAACAAAATCCCCAAGTCAATCCTGTACATCACTGTGCCAAGTGTAACAACCACTGGGCAGAGTGGATTCTCCCTGCTGAGTGTTTTCTCTGGCACACCCTTTGGGACCATCAGAAAAGTGCTTGTTTGTGTGTGTGTTTGTGCATTTCTGAATTTGGATTCCTCACCCCTTTGTCAACACTCTTCTTCACCTCCATGGAGAAGGTCCCTGTCTTCCTGTTGACCATGGCATTTCTCAGCTAGCAGTACAAAGCACATACCAAATCTCAAACAGATATTTATTGAGAGGGGCACTGTGATGACACTTAATGTAGATTTACTGCAAGTGTCTCACCGTGTCGTCCTTATCCTCCCATTCCACCTCAGACAGATCCACACTGCTGTAGTTTGGCTTCCTTCGCTTCTTGCCATCTCCATACTGGACACGCAGGCCCATGTAAACACACATGCACAGACAGAGATACTGAAGAAATGAAAGACAAAGTGTATACTCCACCATACTAGGGCTGCAATTACTGACTATTTTCACTATCAATTAATCCATTATATATTAAATATAATAATATAAAAAACTGTGAAAAATGCCTATTACTTCCCAGAGCCCAATGCGACGTTCTCAAATTGTTTGTTTTCACCCAGTGGTCAATTTACAATTATATAAACCAGATAAAAGCATCATTTGAGAAACTGAAAGCAGCATATAAATGTCAAATGATAATGGACATAAATAATTACTTTTCTGTCAGGACAAAAAACGATTAGCTTAGCTTAGCTTAGCATAAAGACTGGAAGCAAGGGGAAACAGCTAGCCTGGCTCTGTCCAAAATACATCTTATTTGTTTAATTAGTACACAAACAGAAATACAAAAAAACAGGAAGTTATGTGCTGTAACAAGTGAGGTTGCCAGGCAACCAGGCTAAGGTAGGCCAATTGGTGCACGGTGGTAGCTTCATACTCAACGAACAGTAATGAGAGTGGTATGGATCTCCTATTCCTATTCCACTGATCGACTGATTGTTTCAGCACTATACCAGCACTGATGATTTGTCTTCTTCATAGTAAGTCTAATAAAGATGTTTTTTTAGAGAGGGATGACCAAATCTACGTGTATGTGATGTTCATTAACTATCATTTAGGTCGGCCAGGTCAGCCTCTCTAGCTACCTGGCAGAGCCTGTTTGATGTGATAAAGATGACAGAGGCCAGAGTACTAGGCTTATTAATATGTACTATATGTACTTGTGTGTGTGTCTGTTGTATGTGTGTACTTGTGAGTCCAACTCTCCATTCATCTGCCAGTGAGGACAGTCTCCCACCCCTCATTAGTTGTTAAACACTGTTCATTAACGTCTTTAATTAGATCGCTATTAAACCATCTGTCTGTCTCACTGTCTGTTCCCTCTTCTCTTCCATGTCTGTTCTCCTCTTATCCCTCCGTAACTCTCCGTTTTCGTCCAGTGTTGCACCCCGCTTTGTCACCTTGCACCTATTGTCACGTTAAACAGGTTCCCTGCTCTCCTCAATCTCCCTCCCCTTCCTCTCTGCACTCTCTCCCCTCATCCTCTTGTGAGAGGGGTAAGTGAGAACAATAGAGTTAATCACAGCCATTCAGAAGCTGTATCTCTGTCTATTCACAGCACAGCGGAGGCCTGGAACACACTCTGTCCTCATCTACATACCACCATGCAGCCAACACACATGCACGGCACATGGAGCACCCACACAACTACACATCAATTTTCTATGTCAATCGGCATCCCAATGTGACAACGAAATCAGTAATGGACTTGACATGAACTCAAGAGTTAGTATTCCTCAGTCGCGTGTACAAAATAAATTAATACATTTGAACTTCAATCTCTGCGCCCTAAAAAGTTATGACAATAAGGTTCACACTCATTTAACTTGTTACAGAGCATCTGAATGCTGCTGGAGGTAATACTCACAAGTGGCCGTAGATCTGGATGGGTGAGGATGTAGCCGTTGTTGGTGATTGCAAAGGCGTAGCCGTGAATGCCCAGCTAAGAGGATACACACAAACACACCCACACACCCCGAATGGATTCATGACAAATTTGTGCCTAATTGTAAATCTGGGCTAATCAGGCTCTTTGTAATTTTTACTGGCAGAATCTTTGTCTTTGTTGTGAAACTCGATACTCCACCCAATACACAAGGATGGTGCCATTCATCCATGTCTGGACAAATAACAAACTTTCAAATGTCAAAACCTTACACCCAACCAAGCTTCAGATCTTCAAGTATAAGAACACTATCAGAATGCATTAGTATACATAGTGTATAATTTTTCTGTCATTATTGAACTTGAAGGAGCCGTGAAAAGTCAGTGTCAAAACTTCCTGTGCTTTATCTCTTATTGGGTTTGGCATTCAATTACTGCACTGTAGAGTTGCACTGGTGTGTGCACAGATATATATTTAAAAAAACATATTAATCCTTTAGCTTGCTTTAGTTTTTTACTGACTTAGCATCCAGGTGAATGGCATACTCACAAAGCAAAATCATATGGTTCAAAAGATATCCAAGATTGGCTCTGATTATAAACGGTGTGATGGTGTAGCATATAGCCACTGTGATCTACAGTCATTTGTAGGAATATCTAAAAGATGTTGGGAGTGGTACCTTATATTTGGGGATGGTCTTGAGCAGCTCAGAGACAGGCACGTCTGTCCCAACCACCCCTAGTAGGATGCCACGGTTTCTCTGGAAGCATGCACATTACAAATATTCTTAAGTTGCATTGAAAGGTTACTTACATAACATGGCCTCTTACAGTTCAACTGTTTATGATCAAAAAATTCAATCTATGATATAGATTGAATTAGTGATGCTCTACTGTATCCTAATTTACACACTCCAATCAAACTGAAATTAGTATCCATCAAATACAAACATAATTAAGCATTATTTCACAATTTGTGTCTATTGTCTCAAAATAAATTTTTTTGTGAGTTATGCAATAAGTAATTGCATAGTTTTTTTTCAATTAAAATGCAAGTTTGTTGGAGAAAACAAATTGGGGAAACATAATGGTAGTGACAATGAATATGCTAAGTTGGATAGCACTCTATGTGCACTTACAGTCTCGTTCTTGGTACTGAACACTGGCATTGCCACTGTGGTCATCAGAACCGGATCTTGACCGTCCTCCAACTGAGTGAGTCATGAGAGAAGAACAGTGAAAGATAGCAATTGAGAGGGTCAGAAAGAGAAAGAGAGACAGAGGGAGGGAGAAGAGGGAAGCTAATGATGAAACGTTATTGTTATACTATAGAAACGTACAGAACTTTGCATGGCATCATGCACATTACATGAATCATCTTGCTTAGTGACACTCAGCGAGTGATTATTTCAAGCTGTATAACAGGCATTCTTTAAGTAGTGAGCCTGAATTCTGCAGCAGACCTAGTCATATTATCTTCTTGAGGGACCTACAAAACTTCCATGACATCTTTTATTCATGTTTATTATTTGCCTTAAAATGTGTTCAATCAGAGCCTGCCTTTGATCTCTTGCAGAATAAGCTTATCCAAAGGCAGTGCTTCTAGTTTGGATCTGGGTATCTTCCCTCCCTAAAGACTGCTGGAATAATTATGATATTTATCTATCCAGCGGCTGTCTGTATCTGGCGATGATATCCATTAGAGATGAAACCTTGACACTGTTGTGAAGATACTGGTCTGACCTTTTCCACTCAGAAGTGTCGGAACTGTCTTAATGTCAGTCACTCACGCAGCTTATGTCCAAGTCACCACAAGTAAATGGTCCATTAAGTGTAATATGAATCCCAGTACAAAATCCACAATTGTGTTAAGTTAGATGGAGTGGCAAAAAAAAAAAAAATCATGTCACACATGATCTGTTTCTGCAAGAGTATTATTCTCGTAGATTTTGTTAGACTGACTTAAATATCAGAACCCAGCATAACACTTTTTCTTAGGGAACTACGCCATATAAACCAATCCTCTTAACAGAACATTACACGTCCCCTGCACACTCTCCTTCTTCCAGCACTCACCCCCTCCAGCGCTCACACTTTACCTCCAGTAATAATAGGTAATGACAGGAAACTCTAGCATCCATTCTGTCTCCCTCGGACACTGGGGAAAGGGGAATTGGTGACCTGAGCTCAGACAGCTGGTAATAGCAATCCTGGACGCAGTATTAAACATCAAAGAGAGAACAAAGCACACCTCAGTACCGCTGCTGTAACAATGGACAGCCTTGCTGCTGGAGAATGGGATCGATCAAAGGACAGATAAAACGAGCAGAGGCTCATCTAAAAATACAAAATCTATTTCCAAGCTCAGGTCTATTGGATCATATATCAACGGTCTGTAAATGTATGGACTGACATTTATTGTGTATCCCCATGGACTGTTGTTGAGCAGTCCCATCAAATGTGTACTCTTCATACTTCAACACTAATCTAAGATGTTTTATTTTCGGTATATGTGCATTTGGTGAAAATCAGGCTTGCCCAGCTGCTCCGGGAAATGACATACTGTAATTACAAGATAACAAGAGCTGCATGGAGAAAGGCAGCCAGCAACCGGATCTGTTGGATTCAAAGCCAACAGTACAGCGGATCCTCACTTGCTCTACCCAGTGGAGAAAAGACCTTTAAACCTGTGCTTCATTATTCTAACGCGGGAGAGGAAAGAGGCACTTCCTTCCTAAATGAGCGTCCTCCAACGTGACCATGCCCCACGTCCCTAAGGGAGTGGTCTGTATCTAGAATTTGACTCATCATACATAACCTGCAACCTCTAATGCAAGGTCAGAACTCAACACACACTTGGGTCAAATCTGCATCATCACTGCCTCTGTGGCTTTATCTGTATCAGTCAGAGCAAATGGGGTGTGTAAGTCCTTTCCCTTGCTGTGGGTCAGAGAATGAAAAAGAACCCCTCTGGGCTCTAATACGCTCGCTCCCCACTGACATAAATACCCACACACTTACACCCCTCAGAGGGCTCAGATACACACCCTTGCCCCGTGTTTGGTGTCTCATAGGATACCTTGTAATCTAGGTTGCTGTGACAAATTGTGTTCTGGTGGACGAGGTGACCCTTGTTTCCTTGGAGACTGGGTTTAATGATGTTGGTGTGTGTGAGCCCTGGAGCCAAAGCCCCCTGTAGGTACCTGTGGGAAAACGAACAATGCGGGGCAGAGCTGGCACAGACCTAGCGCACGTTTTTGCTGCACAGGTGCTTTGGGGTATATCTATGAAATCTCTCAATTACCTCAATCAGTATTAACACTTTTGCTTTGAAATGGTGGAGTTTATATTCATCAGTCATGACATTTTGAACAGCTTATTACTTCAATTCGTCATCAAAAGGTAATCAACTGCTCCCAGCTTTCCCATTTGTCTGTCTTCATGCCTTAGCAAGTATCAATCTTGTTCTTTGAACTTCAGTGCAAAACCGTCTTCTCAGACCCATATCCTTCTTTACTTTACATTCTCCTTACCTTTTCTTCACCCTTACTTTTTCTCCATACCTTTTCTCTTCAAGTCTCTTACATTCTTTCTCTCACCCTCATTACACTTACACTCAAAACTCCCCCTGCACCACCACCCCCACCAACAAATTCCACTCACTCCCACCTCCCTCCCATCATCCATGAGCTCCAGTGTCAGTTCATCCGACAGAGGGGGAAACAAAGCCAAATGAGGCAGAGAATGATGGATGAAGCTGGTGAGACGAAGGATAGGAGGGAGAGGGAGGGGAACAGGGGAGAGCACAGGTGGGTGGGTGGGTGAGTGGGTGGGTGAGGGGGTGGGGGGGTCTGGAAAGGGAGATGCAAAGTAAAACAGGATGAAAGGGGAGATATGCTAGGGTAGAGACATTATTGGGTTGCACTGAGAGGGATGGAGAGGAGAGGAAAAAGATAGGATGAAGGGTACATCTGGAAAGATGATACACATCAGCCCTGGAACATAAATACCAGACGCTCATCACTTTCCTCAAACTGAGCCAATCCCAGGAGTTGTGCTAACTTCTTATCAGCCATGCAGGGTGTGCGTGTATGTGTCTTTGTCACTGTCTGTTTTACTTTCATTGGACTGTTGTGTATGTGTGCTCCTAGCACCCAGGCCAGAGCTGTGCTGCGGTGATTAAATGCAAAGAAGCAGTGCAGATTCCTTGCTAATCCCAATTATCATGTCTGACAATGTGATATCTATTTCTGTTTTCTGCTGAGCCGCTTCGATGTCAATAAGCTTGGTTCTATCACACTAACAGTACTATGTCAGACATATGGCCTGCCAGCTGTCTAATGGGACTGTTCTGTGCTCAGCTCATGCTGATGGGGGGGCAAAGCACTCTTCTGTTCCACCATCATCATTGTTATGATTATAGAGCTGCTTATCTCAACCCACATATGATTCACAAAACACTGAAAAATAAAACACTGAAAACGATAAAAAGGCATAAGTACAGATCATCCCGCCAGTCATTATAGGCTATTGGATTTTCACCCAGAAGATGACAAAACAGCTCATCCTGGAGAATTCTACCAAAACAAATGACATAGGCAATCTTGTTGTCACACCAAAATCACACAGGCAAAACAGCAAAATGTAGCCTCACATTTACACACATGGTCACACTGCCAGCCCCGGAGACACTGGCAAAGCATGGCTAACACAGCATCACCAATGATCAATGAGTGTGAGCGTGTGCACAGACGTGTGCGTGTGCTTGATCAGACGTGCAGAAGAGAGCGATCAACTGAACCGATGACAACCACAATGCATGGTTTGAATCAGGACGTTGAGGAGTGACATACGACACTGACACACAAGAAAATGCTATGGGCCAGTATGGTAGTTAGTTCACCCAAAATTATGCCGTCATCTGGCTCAGAGACCAAAAACGCACATGCACATGAAATGCACATGAACACACACCAGGCCTCAACACAGCACAATACAGTAATGACCTCAAATCAGAATTTGTTACCTTTTGTGCTTGGGGGAGCTAAAGAGAACAGATTAAGGAGGAGGGGAGGAGAGAAAGAGTCAATATGTTTGTGGATAAGTGTAAGAAAGCCTTTTAGTGCGGTTTCCACTGAACAGAGTGCCAGTACCAGTGGGCGCATAAAATCCACTGACATTGACTTTGACTGCAACTTTAAAAACAGTGACTGTGTCAAGAGAGGAGCGCTTTATGGCTGGGAGGGTCACAGCAGAGGAAACAACACTGTTACTGTTGAGTCAGTGTTGGGTAAATGTACTTGGACTGTGATAAGTTGATGGGGATAATGAGGGCAAAGAGAAAGAAATAAGCAGAGGAAGACAGAAAAAGGTAAAACATGAGGGATATGAAGAGGATCGCAGAGAGAAATCCATTTAGGAGGACAAATGGCTGCAGTTCACTCTTTATGGCCAAACACAATAACTTTAACAAAAGAGAAGCATCGTGCATGCGTGAATACTACAGTGTATTGTGTGTATATTATGGATAGCAGAGGATCCTATACTGTAGGTCAGGCGTTATCTTTTGGGGTGTTTAAGCGATGCTAATGTTGTAATGTGATATTATAGTGTGTGCCGTTGTTCACTGCCATTTCATAACACGTGTATCTGTGCATGTTTGGCCAGGGTATGAGGTTAGGAGATCAGAGACTAACTCACCAATGTGCCCCAGTATGTTCTACTCACGCTACACAACTCCCAAACACACACAGGAGGCTCATTTACTTAATGGTTCCATCTGCTGCGTACACACTCACTTTCACACATTCAGTCTGAGACGTAGAAAAGCAAAACACATTGTCAGGCCTCTGCTTGCATTTTATCTACTATTATACTAACTACTAACTGTTCTCCTTTGGATTATATATTTCATCAGATTCTGAACATACAACCGTGTTTTCTTAACACAAGCTTAAACAAAGTGCATTATGGATTAAGTTGAAAGTTGAAATCTATAAATCGATCTGAGCACATACTGTTCACAACCCAGTGGGGGTGCATGGTTAGCAGCGAGTACTGTGGGAACTGGAGTCCAGTACCACGTGAGAGATGGCACACTCAACTCACAGTGCTATCGATGTAGGCCTCGGTCCACACCGTGTCGTGCTCCTGGTCGATCACCTTGGGACGACTCAGCACGTGGAGATACTCCATCACATTCTCTTGCACATCTGCCAATGTGGAAATCTGAGTGAAGTAGCCTGTTGGGCAGAGAGAGGAAGAGAGAAAAGACGCTGACTCATTTAACTTAGATGCTTGTAAACAATGGAGAGTGAACAGGTTCAGTATCCTCGCTCACCATGCTGGCCCAAAACAGAGATCCGAAGTACAGTCTCTGTGTCTCCAAAACTGTTTCACATTGCAGCAAGCGTCGTATCAAATATCAGATTGGCTAGATGTTTTTTTCCAAGCCATCGCTCCCATTTTATTTACCTTGGTACCAAAGCAGATTACATCTGGAAACAGTACAGTATAGGCAGCAGATATTTGATGACATGTATGAGTAATAGCTGAAGAATTCCCTGCAGTCATATACAAGTGAGAGCAAACCAGCATGAGTTTGTGAATGGGTAAGTTGTATGTAAATGCTATGAAAAAACTATCGCACTGCGATGGTAATGCTGCCATTATGATGCTAATGTGCATGTGCAGGAGGGAATGTACTTTTATCTCAGCAGGGGGGACAAAGAGGGGGAATCAGGACAGCAGTAAGACAGAGGGAGATAGAGGACAAGAATTCACACAGAGAATAAGGGAAAAGAGAGGGACCACCACATTTCCACCCATCCGTAAAAACAGAAAACTGCCTCCATCACCGTGAGGCAGTCAAGGAGAAAATGATAGCTGGAGGAAACAGATTTTGGGGTCATTGTTCCAGGCAATGATCTTTACTCCACAGGGAGAAAAGAGCCAGTCTAGACACAATACACAGATCTCTAAAGGATGCCATGTATCCCCCAAATAACTAAGGATCCATCATTGATAATCTAATTTCAAATTTGCGACCACAGTAAAAAAACAAAAAATAAAGAAAGGCTAAAATCTCATATTATACGCTAACACTGGAAGCATTAAAACCACATGATTACTGCAATCACTATGGCAACAAGAACGCACATGCCCCCGAACTTGAGCTGGAAGTGAACCTTGACAGATTCCTCCTTTTCATCCTCAGAGACATTCGGATCCAGCTATTATTTCAGCAGACAGTACAATGACAACACACATACAGGCTCATATCGCACACAAAGCAAGCTGCTTCAGTGTAACTGCATCGTTCATCACAGTGGTGAGTGAAGAATGACTAATCCCTCCGGAAGGCTGAGGGCGTCCTTCGGGCTGAGCCACCGGGGTCAGTGAGATGAGCTGAGGAGAGAAAAAATGAATGCGCCCTGCTTTCAGTGACATGGTACACCTGTCGTACATACAGGACAGGACAGCCACAGCAGGGTCTGGTCAGGATGAGGGCATTAATATATTTTTAAAGGACCTTGGTTTGGTTGATATGTAAACAAAAAGAGACAACAAGGTGTCCTGATAAAATAATGGACGAGGTGGAGGCAAAAAATGTCATGATGTGAAGCAGAGCTACAGTATGCAGATAACCTTACATACACCCATATGTGATTGTTAACTTTGGCCATTAAGGAGGAACTCCACACTGAATTATTTTTTTTGTGCTGCACACATAATCACATAGATTTTTGTTGGAACCTATTGTCTAAAATATCATGTATCATTAAGATTTCTCTTAATTGGAACTAAGGGGCCTAGCCCACACAATAATTACGTAATCGTACTGTGTGTGGACTGGGGTGCCCATATACTTTTGGCCATATAGTGAACATTTGTTTGTTTGATATGCGTATGTTTGATGAGCATAGAACATCAATTGATGGCATATACTGTGTTCCATTAATGTACAAAAAAGTGCTATATTTTAGTGTCACAGGTTGTCATTTGTCGTTCGATTGGTTGCCAGTCATGCCTAGCAGACGCCAGGGGAGTGAGAGAAGCGGAAGAAGAGAGGAGAGTGGAGATCATCTGAAGGTGCAACTCTTTTTGATAAGCCTGCGATGGACAATGAATAATAACCCTTATCCCTGAAGTATTATGTTCTAGTTTCTGTCTGTGTCTGTCTGTTAACCTAAATTAACTGAAACCAAACCGAGCTCAGTGGATGGTTGTTAAAAACAAGAAGAGGACCAGAGTGGACCTGACCGAGTTGGTCCAGCTACGGAGTCAAGTAAGTAACGCTGAGGGGAACAAGTGGAACGATGGCAGAAAGTTAGTCACGCTCATCCCATCTTCGGGCAAGGCCTGCATCATTTTCTTGTTGATTGGCAACCAAAGGTATTTCTCATATGTGTGGCCTGTTAGCAGCTGGTACAGCCATAAGGCATAGCGGTAATTAAATCCCCTCCAATTATTTTACCAGTACTTTCTGTGATGTGACACTTAGCATTTACAGAATCTAAACAATATTCTTTGCTCCACTCAAAGGCAACAGGTAGATATTTTGACAACCTGCAGTGACAGAGCAGACATTGTAACAGTTTTTCACCTGCTCCTAAAACAGTGAAGAAATAAAACCTTTTCTTTTTGCTGTAGTTTGGAACAGAGATGCTATGCCTAGGCAGATGAGAGAAGACTGTTCTGCACAGCTCATGCAGGCTGGAGAGGATGTCACTGTCACAAGCCTGAATCATCATGCGGCATACAAACACACAAGCGCTTATGTAGCATGAGACACACACACACACGCACGAAGGTCTCATCGTCACCACTAACACCCTCAAACTGACTGGATGGGTTCTCTGTTATCACTTCCAAGCAAAACTGTGGATTCCCTTGTCCTCTTATCTACACACCTACACATACACACACACACACATTAAAAAAACACATGCACACCCCTCGTGTGACCTATGGCTTGCCTGTCTTATCTACGGCAGCCTGAGGAAATGGAGCCAGACTGTCTCTGTCACCCACCTCCCAGCTAAATATAGAACCTGAAGGAAAGTGCTCTACACACTGAGACAACCATGACCACACACAAAGCAGCTGGAAAGTGGTGTACTGCAAAGATAGTTTGGACTTTAGGCTTAGAGTAAGATGTAATGTGACATATCTGGTCTGTGCAACTGGCACCAGCTGCCTGCTGTCACATACACACACACACACAACTTTATTCTGCAAAAACAGATTATAAGGAGAAAAAAAAGTACAGCAGTCTATGCATGTGTTGTAAGATCCCACCTTTGTTAGCACATGCCATCCATTTCAGATTGTCTGCGAAGGCTGACTCTCGACCAATCAGGTAAGGGAATATGCGGACCTGCGGAGAGAAAGCAGATAGAATCCGTCAATCATTTTAATCGCATTTTGATAGGGCCCACACCACCATATAGAAGATAACTCTGTCAAAGCCAGGCAGGCTTTATCTGGCAGTGATTAGCTGGCCCTTTCGCCTTGCTTAATAGACTCAATTATGGACTCATGAAAGTCTTAAATTTGTCTTTTAGATTTTATTTAAAGTTAAAATAATTCAAATCATTTTTTTTATCAACTCAAGAAACTAAACAATTAAGGATTAACAGATACAGGTTTCAAAACCAGATAAGTGTATCAAGAATCTACAATTAGAAGGAATACAAATGATTAACCATGAAGTAAATATTTTGAGTTGAAAAAGCCAAATCCAAGCTTTATGCGCTCAATCCAGAGAATCTTCTAAACTCTCAGCTGCCAAACCCATTTTTGCCCGGCAGTGCTCAGTTGGCTCTAGCAGCAGGTGTAGTTGGCAGGTGTGTGTGTGTGTGTGTATGTGTGTGTGCATGTGTGTGTGAAGAGCAGGTTGCCAGATTGGACCAGATGCAAGCCTCTGGGGCACAGCTGCCATAGCTCCCATGCCTGCATTTTTCACTGCCTCCCTTCACCCTGACAGCATGTGTCTGTTTGTGTTTGTGCATGTGCATGCACACACGTGTAGATGTGGGTATGCTGTATGTGTGTCTTTATCTGATTTTGGATGACTGCTCTCAACAGAAGGGTCTGAAAATTGCAAAAATATAATTTATGTATAAATGCCATTTTAGTTTTGAGGAATACTTCCATATTAAATTATATTTATTTCATTGTTATTGCACAGTGTCATAGATTAACTCCTTACAAATTCAATAGTGATTATAAGAGCTTTAGCTGACAAAGATATAAACCACTGACAGCTAATTTGAGGCTCTCATTTTCTAGCATGGATGTTTTTGGTCTATTGTCAACTGTAATGAGTTTCACTGTGAATAAGTACAGTAGTCAGACTGTCATTTTTAAGCAGGCTTCATTATCTAGACCATAATAATCCTCTATTCATACAAACATCAATGACACTGCCAGAGTGACAGGAAAACACAATACAGCCGATGTGATCGAAACCGCTCCATGTAGGGCTATGGGTAAGAGCCGTCACAATGGGAATTACTGTTGGTGGTTATGCGTTTTCCTTCACTCGTAGCCAAGACAGAGTTCAAACTACAGCAGGATGGTTATTAAATATGGAAGAGGTTTATAGCTGAGTTAAGTAAAATGGAGATAGAAAACTAGGAGGGACTCGAGCCATGGCATGCAATCCTACTTGACTGCGCAAATTTTACATAGGCAGGAATAAAAATACACATGCATCCAAGAATACAAATGCACAGACATACAAGTACATATCAATGCACACACAGATGCACAGTATAAGAATAACACATGTACTCAAGCAAGTTTCAGGCTGATGCACACACTGTCATTTTAAACACAAGTATACATTTATGCAAAAATATATTTGTTCACGCTCCTACATTAAATATTCAGCACTCAACTCAATCATTTATTAATTTATTCTCCAGTGTAAACATTCACACAAACATTTAACGACTGTAAGTACTTCCGTAAGGCCACATGTGTTTTAATGTCCTGAACAGACAGTTACAACTCGCACTGTTACAAAATGAAAATATACAGCAGGCTAATTGTTCTGGTGTTAATGGTCTCATGCAAAATGTAGCATAATCTTGGACCAGATAGGCCTACTGTTGCTTATAAAACCCCAGCTGTTTTCAAATCTAGTCAGCTTGAGGTTTCTACCTGAATCCAAAACCACACAAAATTGATTTGGTTTGTATACGGGCACTGTCTGCTGAGACTGATGATTGTTTCATTTGGGTCATGGTGAAGTATCTCAGTTTTGGATAAATAGATATATTATCTATATATCTGTATATATTGTAACAATGAAACTATTGCTGCGGTTTATTCAACAAATCCTAAAGCTAAGCTGCATGCTATAAGGAAGCATTACATGAAATATTTTGTGGAGCTTGGTGTTTGTTTTCTGATCTTAGTTTGTTGATCTTGATTTGGAGAAAATAAGGCTCATTCCTAATGTGGAAAGAGCATGTAAATTCATGTAAAATCCAACAACTTTTTAAAACAACTTTTCTATCAATAACTGTTAGCAAGCCTCTTAATTTTAATTGTTACTGCCGCAGTGATACACAAGGTATTCAAACTTTTAGACATTAGATAATCAGAAGACCCTGATAACCTTGTGCCACACTTTCTAAAGTTAGCAGCTGATTGTATTTCTCCGTCACTAACACATCTTTTTAATCTATCTTTTGCCTTTAATGAAATTCCTTATCTCGAAGTCTGTTACTATTACTGAAAGCAGGTGACCCAACACTTCTAAATGACTACAGGCCCAACTCTAATGAGTCTTGGCAAAGATTAAGAAATTGCTAATTTCTAATCACTTTTACTCTAATAATATTTTATCTGAAAATCAATCTAAAATTTTTGAGACAGATTTTAGGAGCAGGTCTCCAAGTCTAAGAGAAAGTTGGAGTCTATTCTTGGAGTGGTTGATCTTTATTGGTGATTTTTCTAGTCTAAGGGTCTGTCACAGAGAAACACTGCTTGGGTGAAATGTTTATGAATTTAGCCTTAACTGGGGCAAGAGCAGACAGGAGCCTTCTCAGAGGACATGGTTTCAGGGCCTAGTGATAGATTCCCAGGTAGCACTACTGACTTGCACATGGAAGAGACAGATACTACTCAGGGAGTACCACTAACAATTCAGGTTGGGCCCAAGACTACATGGAGACTGTGTTTTTGTCTCATAGGACTCATGGTATCACTAGTCTAGGCTGTACAACTGTGCCTCTCATTTGTGGGACTATGCCCAAGTAGTCCCCCTTACAGGCTGTAGTGCTGTAGAGTAGCCTCCAGGCAGTTATGGTTAGCCCTTTGCTATTGGGAAAACAGAAACAATGTTGGAAAAGGACAGGCACTGGGGCCTCATGATGCACTGCCAAATCGTGGTGACAGATAAGGTATGGGCAGTGCACAAAGGACAGGGCACAAGCAAGCATGGGCAAGGTTGTGCGTAGCCTAGCATATCTGTCTCCTGAAGCTGGGGGAAGTACATGTAGCCCACTTCCATTTTTTTCTATACCTTCACCTGCAAGGTCAGCCCATGCTGGTAAGGACAGACAGCATGCAGCATCTTTCATCAATTGGCAGGGTTGTCTAGCTTCCCCTTGCCTTTGCAAGATGAGCCACAGTTGTGGCTATGGGCACATAACAAACCCCCACAATCAGTGCTGGCCTGTGGAATGATTTTGGCGACTGTCTAAATTGCAAATCATGTGACTCACTCTGGTCCAAAAATACTTTTTGCCATATTACAAAGAAAATGGCTATAAAACAATAAAGAAAAAAATACTTTGCACCACACACATTAGAGCATTAATTCAAATGATTGCAATTTGAACCATTAGATGCAATATACTATATTAGCCTATACCCATATGAACAAAAAATAATTTTATGGCTTTTTTGTGTGGGCAGTCGGTCAGCTCAGCCAGAGAAAGATACTAATGTGCTATGGGCCCGAAAATGGCTGAAGAACTTTTTCAGTGTATGTGCCCAGTGATCAACTTTAATTGGTATGAATCTGTGCCATCTTGCGACAACACATCCAGTTTTCATACTACATTCATGGCACAACCCAGGTTTTTGTCCCAGAGGATGGTCCATTTGCCAAACACGGACAATCTGTCAGAAGATCAGGTGTCTGGGGACAGCCCAGGAGGCTACACTTTCAGGTGGTTGAAGGAATTTGGCGCCACTACAGACAGGAAATGGTCAACCTTTTTGATTCAGTGGAGACCACCACTGCTGTTCTAAAAAATGCCATATGCTGTGCAGCTTTTCCCATTGCATTATTAGGCAAAAGGTGGTGAGATTCCCAATTCGCCACCATCAATTATTGCCTGATTGTATCGGGCTCCTGTTCTAAGATGTGGACGAACTTCCTCTTTAGCCATAGGTAGATGCAGAGTACAACGCACAATATTAAAATAGCATTTGGTCACCCACATGTACTGTAATTGGTGCTCTTTGATTCAATATTCTCTGCATGTTTAAAGCATTTAGTGAGTTTTTTTTCTGCTTAATTGCTATGTGTTGTTCTGTTTAGGAAAACAACAACCTAAAATATAATGTGAGATCAAGTGAGACCTGGAAATAAAGCTTTGAACTGACATGAGAACACTCAAACAAAACCACTGTGATGAAATGACAACAGAACACAAATCCTATGGTTACTGAGCAGCCACTATATTAAAATAAAATAAAAATAAAACAGTGAGAGGACAGTGATGGATCATGTATAAGACAAAATGCAAACACTACATGGCAGCATCCTAGCCGTAGACAACATGCTATGCTAGGAAGAGTATCATTAGCCATCTTTCAAGCATAGCTGAGATTAGGACTCACGTGTTTAGATGCGTGGGTGAGCAAATATGTCCATGTTTTATGTGTTGCGTTTGTAGATACATACACTTGTGTGGGCGGGTATGCATGTGTGAGTCTTAAGCGTGTTTTTAGGTAGGAGTATGGGAGTGAGTGTGTTATTTTATGTACGTCTATCTTGTTTTAACTCAATTATTGGGATCACTAATACCTGCCAGCCTTACACTAAAAGTCAGGGAGACCTATGCTCTTAAATAAATCACCACAATGGTCTTTGGGAGTACAAAATTTCAGTTCTTTGTGCTAAGTTTTATTATGTACATTGTGCTTTTTGAGGTCATGCAACAAAAGTAAAGACAAATGCAAAACAGTTTCTAAAACATTCTTTATCTACAAAAGGCAGCTATCTGAAAACTGTGGCAGTATCTCTCTGAAAATAATCAGTGGTGTAACATGAAAGAAAAAGTCATTATGGAATGTATCAGTAGTTACTGTTTTTCATGGCAATGCTTTATGATCTTTTCTCTACGGCTTTTTGGAATAAATGCCATCTGCATGCAGATATTCAGTCGCTTATTTGCATTCAGTTTTTCCAAAACATGCATATATTCTCTGTGTGATGCTATACAGTGAAGCTGTAAGTCTGGTTGGAAGGAAGCCATTAAAAACCAGCAGTGGAGAGAGAGAGAGAGAGAGAGAGAGGGAGAGGGAAGGAGAGAGAGAGACTGAAGAGAGTGACAGAGACCGAAGACTTCTATTATCAGCGGGCCTTCTTCTAAATGGAACTATCTGGCAGCCTTGTCCCCTCTCCGCTCACTGCTGTTCAGCCTTGAGGCAGGAGTAAGAGGGGTGGGGGTGTGGGGGTGCGAGCAGTTTCAACAGGGACCACCAGGCACACACACACACACACACACACACACACACACACACACAAACACATGGAAGTGCAGCATTTATATTAACAAATAGGCACCCATATAAATGCATAGAAACATACAGTATGCTCAAACAGATTCCAGATTAAATCTGGACTTAAATCTGACTTACCTGAGGCAATGGATGCTTGTTGTATATATACCCTTACAGTCACGTTCATATGCATGTATATACAGAATGTGTTTAGGGTATATGCATCTACCATTGCCTTTAGTACAGTACTTCTATCCTCAACCTTTTAAGGGTGAAGACCCTGTGGGCTTTCTTTTACAGAAGAAAATGACCTAAGAATAACCCTTTTTCTTCCCCTCCATCTTCTCTCTCCCTTTCTCCTCCCATTTCATTTCATGGCCTGTCAGACGAGCACCACAATTACCTTGCAGGACAGCAGAGAGACAGCTCAGTCCTCAGAGACAGGGCCATACTTAACTCTGTTTTAAAGCCCTCTGAAAGGACCCCGTACTGGGCCCGCTCAATACCTTCTTCTTGTCAAAAACCTTCTCTAACAACTCAGCCAAATACTAATACTTGGCAAAAACATGCTCTGAAATGTGCCAGCAAAAAAGAAAAACAGTGTATCCGTATGGGAAACACTGACAGTGATCCTGCTTGCCGTTATCTTCAGTCCCCTTGGTCAGATTTAGCGAGAAGTGCAGTATTTCTCTAGAAATTGTATTTCTGATATAGTTATAATAATTCTATATAATTTGTAATCAGTGCCCTAACCCTATTAAAAAAACCCATCCTTCTCACTCTTTCTGTATCTTGATGTATTTAAGAGACACTGTAACGGATCCTTTGGCATCCCTTTAAAATTGTGTCAAATGGATCTGCTTCCTAATTCCACATTTTCTGACAGCGCATTCTCAGTGAATTTTATAAAAGTAATTCATAGCCACAGGAGGGCATTAGTCCACTGCTCCCCAGTGCTCAGCCTCCATTGGAATACCAGGTTGCAGGTTGACGAAGTTGTGAACCAGGCGTAATGGGAAATTCAGCTCAGCTGACATCACTTTACAACTGTCATGGAACTGCAATTGTACAATAATGTGATGTGTGTGTTTGTGTGTTTAATACCTTCCTCTCTGGCCAGTTATACTTGGCAAAGATGGCATCATATGTGTCCACTGCCCCATCTGTCACCAACATAATGGCCTGGCTACACTCGCTACCCCTCCCAGTCTCATTGAACTGGAGAGAGAGAGAGAGAGAGAGAGAGAGAGAGAGAGAGAGAGAGCGAGAGAGAGAGAGAGAGAGAGAGGGAAGTTAACGCAGGTGAACAAAAACAAAATAAAGCTCCCCTCCAATCTGAATAAAGCCAGTTTAAAATCTACTTCTATCAAACACTTACCAAACAGTATTTCCCATTACAGAATGTAATGTGTCTTACATGACTTACATTCACATCCTGAAAGCTAACTGTGTCGTAAAGCTAATGGAATAATAATAACATGCCTTCTCCTATACACACACGCAAGCTGCAAGCTACCTTGAGAGTGCACAAGCACCCAAAGATTACAGAGAAGAGTCATTAAGCAGAACGGAGACATTTGTCAAGTGTACACATAGACAGATACATGTTGTTGAATTATGATCATTTAGAAAGTGTGTGTGTTTGTGTGCATGTGTGTTTGATTAATTGCTTGTTCATAATGAGGAGATGTCAAACCAGGAACCTGAGTCATCAAGTGCCTTGTTTACTTGGTTTTCGCATCATTCTGTTGATTTAGTTATTAATTACGGAGCGCTAATTAATTTTGTGCATGAAACTGTTTCTTTTCTGTGTGTATGTGTGCGCGTGTGTGAGCGTGTCTGTGTGTGATCATGCATGAGAGTATTACTTACGTCACTGAGAAGATTGAACGCCTCAGTCAGAGCTATGTCTAACATACCGATGCCTTGAGCAAACAGCTTGTCGAGGTGCTCCCGGAAATGCTGGGAAAATAAAGTTTGGGAGAATTAGAGGTCATAATTGAATTTTATGGAGAAAAAAAGAAACAGACAAAGACGGGGTAGTGGCAGTAGAAAGATAAAAAAAGATTCTGATTTCATTTGCTCATAACACAGACATACATAATATTTCACTGAACTTGATTTACCATTATTTGTGTGTGAACAGAGATCACACCAGTGGTCTTATGGGCTCTATAACTCAGCCCTGACTCAGTTTTTTGGGACAAACTGCCACATTATCTTGGAGTGAAATGTCACACACTGACTGGAAAAACAAAAATTAACCTGTTTTCCCTCCACCTTCTTTTAGCGGACAACTGTTCAGTCTAGTGTGTATGCAAGTGTGTCTGTTCATAGATGGGATCATGCCACAAAGGGTACATTATCGCTGTGGCAATTAATGATGAGTTTAATGTTGTCAGCAACCTAACAGGTCTCATGTGCATGTCTCATTATTTGCAACAGCCTGGAGGCAAAACCCACTCACACACGCACACATACACACACACACACACACACACACGGACACAGCCCATTATCCAGTTCAATCTATTTATAGCTATTTAGATTCAGTTGTTGGCATTTTGAACATTTCCTGTTGACTCTGGGTCCAACTACCTGAAAAAACCATTTCCACCTATGGAGGTGAGCAACCCTCGTACACACTTCTCCATTACCAGTGGCAACAGAGGCATTACATACAAGATATGTCTCTCACGTTTTACACCCCACCTACATCATCATTTTCCCAGCCTCTTTCTACCCCATTCCTTTCCCTCACTCTATGTTAATCTCCTCCAGTCTTCCTACTCCTTACTGATGGGAAGAGAAATGTCTCTCACCACGTAGTAGGGCGCCCAAGCAGCATAAGGCCATATCAGTGCTTGCTTACTTGGGAGCAAACACACACAGACACACACACACACACACACACACAGACGTAAGCACCAGCAACACAAAAATAAATATATTCACAAAAACAACCTCAATACACCGCCATATGGCAAAAAGACACAACCTTTCCTTTGATGTGGATAAAAAGGTTAATCGGTTCCAACAAAAGGCTGTACCCTGGAGCACAGCAAACTTCACCCATTGCATGTGAGTGTGTGTGTGTGTGTGTGTGTGTGTGTGTGTGTGAGAGAGTTAATTGAAGTGATTTGTCTCAGCACAGCACTTAAGTGGCAAATGCAGAAAGTGTGTGTGTGTGCATGCAATGCTATGTGCCCAACCTTTTGTGCTGCACCAAGGCTCTGAAATGTACATTGGACATTAAACCTTTGAATGCTGCAGACACCTTTTATATTGAAAAATGATAGCAGTCAGCTTATTGAAGCCTGGCTACAGGGACATAGCAATGAATGAACAAAAATATCTTAAATTGCAGCTTGCTGAAGCGTAAGGTTTTGATTTTTATGGCAATTTATCTCACCATGGAGGCAGGTGCAATTCTGATAAATCCACGGAAAAGAGAGGCAGAAAAAGAGTTGGCTTTGCTGAACAAAAACACTAAGTATTGCGCAGTGATGTGAGTAGGAAAGGCATGTTTCAACATTAAATCAACAGGTATTGCAGTGATCAAATATGATTCCAAACATATAGTTAATCATCAAAAACAGTTCATTTAAGAAGAGTACTCTTGTTAAACGAATTAAAGAAGAACTGTTTTGTGTGCATCCTACAGTGTTGCGAGTTATTGCGAAACAGATAATACCTACTTTTTAGACTCAGCATCTGAACAAAAAAGTTGTGGGTGGGTAAAACATAACCACCCATGGTTCTGTTGGTATTGGCTGACAGTAAACAGTAGTCAGATTCAAGCCCCATTGTTGAATCCATTCCAAAACTTTCCACACAGTAAGAATGGATTTGGAAATTTGCAGGTGAGAAGACGTCTAGTTAAAACTGGGCTAATTTAGTTGAAAAGTAAGTAAAGTTGGGATCTGCCACCTTGAAATAGTCATTGAATTGTTGCTTTAAATGTTTTGACCAGATTCAGCCAGTTCTAACCTAGACATTGTTCATGCCGTTTGAGCTGCAAATTAACCATTCAATCTTTCTGGGTGCGCTCACATAAAAAAAATTCCAACAAAAAAGTCCACAGTTAATCTCACTGCACTAAAACTCACTTAGTTAACTCAGTGGAGAAAACTGTTCAGCAGACTTCAGCTTAATTTCAGCAGACTGCTCTGAGTCTAAGCCCAACAACTGTTAGATAGAGATAATGTTGAAAATCATGAGTGTTTCCCTTTAAGGCTTTAAATATTAGCCTGGAAATACTGTGTATGTGAGTAATAAGCAGACAGGATGGATTTCACTTCTTCAGATGCCTGTTGACAAGTCAAATTAAACAAATAACTACTCATGGTAATATAGCCAGATGAACGTGTGTCCCATGGAAGCCTGACAACAGGTATTTATGACCTAGTTGAAGTTTGGGTATGAAATAACAGATTTTAGAAAGACTGATCAGTAAGTTTAAGTCTCCAGTGTGACAGTCACTTCCTGGCCCCAGCTGAAGTAAAAGACATTAGCCTTATCTACTAGTGCAGACTGCCTTCCCCTCATAGCTGGCTGACTCACACTACATTAAACTACCATCTGGAATTAAACACATAATGCTAATCCATATGCATAAGTGTACACTCACTTAGAAATAAACATAAATGAACTTAAACACCAACAGGCACGCGCACACACACACACACACACACACACACACACACACACACAGATGTGAACCCACTCATAAATCGACAGTGCTTGCACATGGTGCATGGAAAGTAGTCCATGCATTTGCCAGTAAACAGCTGCATCCCAAAGGGTTGGCTTGGACTAGAGGTAATAGAGGTAATTCCGTTTGTAAATTGAATTTCTAAATGGAATTTGAAAGAATTTGAAATAGATAGAATTTTTAGTGGGCACCTGGAGATGGAGCCTATACTGTAGGCAACAGAGAGGAGAAGAGACTCAGAGATGAAGAAGGAAATCATGCCACAGTAATAGCAAGGATTTTCACATGTGCCATCTTAATGAAAACATCTTGTATGAACAGTCACTTGAACACAGTCAAACATACAAACATTCCCCAAACCACATTACGTTGTAACATTTATACCACTCACTGCCTCAGGAAAATCCAAAGCATAATTAAAAGAGTACTCTACCGATTTAGCATTGCACTCCTACAACACTGTCAGACTCACAGTGGACAGTTTAAAGAAAAAAAGTATTAAAATCTACGCAGCAGACCCAGAGATATCTTATTTTGTATCTCCCGTATTCTTCTTCCTTGTTAAAACTTGGCGCCTACATTACCCACAATGCAACTTGACCATCAACAATTCAGTCGGAGATTTGGAGGTGTGTTATGCTAGTTGTGGCTAATGTAGCCTCGAGCTGCTAGATTTTTTTCATTTTCAAACTTGTAGTCTTCATTTCCAAAAGACGTTGCCTCAAGAGACATCACTTAAGGCAATTAATCAGATTTTGCACAGCTCCCTCAGGAGCCACAAAAGGCTTTATGCAACTTTATTCAGGCAGTAGGACTCCCCAAGACCTCTAAACAGACTTTGATGTGTAAAATCAGTGGAGTTCCCCTTTAAGGACACCACTCACCCCGCTCAGTCCTTACTCTCTCTCTCCTGCCATCTTGAAATCGCTATCGGAGCATCACCACTTGCACCACCCGGCTCAGAGACAGTTTCGGTCCACAAGCAGGCTGATTAACTCACACACACACCCTCACTCACACACATCTTCAATGTAGATTCATGTAACACTGTGATTAAATACCATACACAAGGTGCAATACTCATACTGTAGTAGGCTACTGCACTTCAGCCTATAGTGATATGTCAGTGACATCTTTTCATAAAAATGTGTATTCTGTGTATTATATTTATGGTCCACATTATATGTGACATAACATCTTTTGTATACTATATATTTTATATTTTTAACCTTATACTGTAAGGAATAACTTAATTTTAGATTTGTGTTTTTAAATTGAAAGACAGATGACAATAAACTTGAACTTGAACGCATCACTGTGAACCACAGATTCTTTTTCACCATTGCGAATCACCTGCAAATGCATTCTGTTACTTTCTTCTACTAACCCTGAACCTGGCCAGAGTCCCCGTCACAAAAAATCATCAATGATTTTTAATTGGCTGTAAGAGGCAGAAACAACAAGAGACAAGGAAAGAAAGACTTACATCTTTGTTGGTAACATCTGCTTGGACCAGAGTTCCATTTAGGCACGGCTCCACATAATGCAGTTCCTCATTGTACTGAAAGAATACAAAAGGAATAATTAACATAATCATTTTTAATCCCTTTGTGCTGTATATATGGAAAATGTTAAATCTAATTTTTAAAAATACAAAATATGAAGATTAGAAACTTCACTCATCTTGATGAAAAGCACACACACACATGCACACACTGTACAGTACACTATGTACCCAGTGCCTGCCATTCTGTGATAATACTCACAATTTAATGCACGAGTATGAATTAGACTTCAAAGTCCAGGAAAGAAAATGGAAGTGTGTTCCTCCAAAGCCAGCAATTTTGTGCAAATGTATGTGCATAGATACACACAAATGCATATGCACAAGCTCTCACTGTATGAGATAGACTTTTTTTCTGACTGCAGAAACTTTCAACTGAATCCATAACAACTTTTACACAACTTCACGTCTTTTATAGGAGAAATTCCTTCATGTATATAGAAGGTAACACAGAAAAAGTAGCACAAATACAAAAAAGAAAGAAGAAGCAGATTCAGAATGACACATCCTTTTAAAGAATGTTTGGGGAAAACAATATGTTTCTGCCTGATTGTCTAAATCCTCTTTTTCTTTTTTCTTTTTCAAAAGAATAATTTTCAAAATAACATGATTAGGATATCAAATGATAATGAAGACTTTGTTCTGTAGAGAAAGAGAATGGAGGCTGGCAAAGTGACGAGCTACGTTTTGATGTGAAATAGCATCAGACACACACACGTGCAAGTGCATGGTCACGCGCGCGCACACACACGCACATACACACGCACACACACTCATTGAGTTTCATCAGACTGAGATGCGATAACAATGGTTTGTGTGCCTGAGGCGGGACCAAATCACAACTGTCTCTTTTGCAATTCAAATCTAAATTCAGCTGACTGCTAATTGGTTGTGAGCGTGACAGGAGAGAAAGCTGATTGGTTCCAGCATTTCCTCTGATCTGAGGAGGAGAGGATGTGGGCCTGTGTGTTTGTGTGTGTGTGTGTGTGTGTGTGTATATCTAAAAACACAGAGGTTAAGTAGTTTATGTACCCCCCCATGCACACCTGCATGGACTTACAGCGATGATGTTAAAAAAGTCGTCGTCTCCAAGAGTGTCCAGTATGGAGGAGACAGTCTGCCTGGCGATGGTCAGCCTGAGGCCTTTCATGCTGCCACTTACATCCACCAGGATGACCACATCCTTTGGAGAGGTGGCAGCCTGGATGTACCACTTCCGGTTACGACAGTCAAAAGCTATGACCCCGTGTTCATCTGGCTTCCACTTGATCCCTTGAAGAGACAGAGTCCGCATCACGAGTCAAAGATAAACAAAGAACTGCAACAGTGCTAGAGTTGCATAATTTGTATGAAAGTAAAACAAACTGTTACCTTGGCTGAATAAGAAAAAAAAGTGGCCAGGGAATCTGTTGTTGGAGCCCTAAAGGCTTTCTGCCAAAGCACACTGCTTGTTCTGTCACAACAGAATTTTTCTAAAACATCCATCATCTGCTTTTTATAACTACCTCTGCCGCTACAGTATGCTAGTTTTAGAGATTCAGTACACCTGAATTACAGAATATACATTTTCTAACTTACTTCAAGTGGTATCTGGCCATGCAGACAGAGATTTGAGATTTCTGCAGCCAACTCAGTACAATGGAGGTGAATGTAGTGCTCAGAGCTTTGAAAAATTACACTGGAAAATCAAAAAATCAAACAGCAACATCCCTTTCTAGAAACTCTTCCCATGTCCAAATATCACTGAATGACCCACAGAACACATTGTTTTCACAGGGACCACTTCTTTCTAATTTCAGTGAACTTTAAGGAATAGAATAGAATGAATTTAGTCTTTATGCAGTAATGACTTTGGAGGCCTCCAGGTCACAAAACTTTATATAGCCAGAGCTGCACAGAATATGTATGTCAGATGTAGACTGAGGCGTGTGATATTAAAAAGCCTAATTAAAAACACTTATATGCAGGTTCAAGAGGTCAAAAGATAAGAAATAAGAAAGAGAAGAAGCCTTTCCATTGATTTTCTCATATTATGTATTCACCAATTCCATTCAATAGGCTACTTTTCTTAATTACGCTACTGCTGTTCCAGTATTCCACTTCACCTGAAAATCTTAATTTTATCCATCTTTTTCACCCACTCTCTAATCTCTACAAACTCTCTCACCTGTCTCTCTTTACCCCCCTCTCTTTTTTTCTATCTACTCACCCCCTCCTCCTCCCCTCTCACCCTGCTAGCCTCCAGTCTCTAGCTGTCAGTCACTGAAGATTCCCACACACAGCTCCTTCTGCTTTAGGGAGACAGTGACTTAATTACACACACACATACACACACACACACACACACACACACACACACACACAACTTCTCCCTAACGCACATCCACCCTCACAAACCAACACACACACTTACCTGGGTACTGCCTGAAAAAGCCTTTGGCACTGCCAAAGTACTGCCATATGAGCGATGGGTCTCTCTCAAAGTTATCCACAAACACTTTATTCAAGGCCTCAGACCAGTACACTCCGTTGACAATTGCGGAGTCTATGGATTGAAAGGAAAAAGAAGGAGAGACAAACAGAAGCATGGAGGTCAAAGAAAAAGCACTATTTGAGTAAAAAGGTTGACATTGTTTTACAGTCCAGGAGGTTGGAACAGACATTGTCTACTGGCTGCTAAACCACTCATATCGTATCATACACTGCACCTCCACAGATCACTATCAGGACCTCTTCATTACACAGAGACACAGGGAAAGTGTTAGCTGACATGAGAGTAGAGAAAAACAATTAGAGCGATAGAAGAGAATAGGAATAAGAGAGACAGTAGAAATGTGTGTGTGCATGTGTAACAGACAGTATGTGTCTCTGCAAGCATGTCGTGTGCATCTACACAATATGTGCTATAGCTTTTGCTTATAATTCTATCGAAACTGATTATTATATGGTGGGGCATATCCAATCATTTAAGCTTCTTTTCAATTTATAGGCCGAGAGAGTCATGAATGTTACTGGTTAGCGACCTGACAGCCAAGCTTATTATAGCTGCGTACTACCACAATTTTGATTGGTTCAGAAGCGGGGTGGGGAAGATGGAAGCAGAAAAGGATGAACAGACAGACAGACACAATCATACAGTAAGACACATACATGAAAGCCATTGGAGAGAGAGAAAAAAAGGAAAGGCAGGAAGACAGACAGAAAGGCAGGCAGAAAATTACTAGGAGAGAGTCAGACAGACAAGTACCTAATGGACAGAGAGAAAGAAAAGCAGATAACAGATTTCCCATCATCTCCTATGCTGGCAACATTGTTCTGCTGTCAACAGTCATGCCAATAAGCCATGATTAAATTAGTCTTCTGGAAGCTACCACAATAAAGCCCTCTCTTGATAGTAAACACCCATCCACCTCTATGGAGTGGAGTGGAGAGGAGGCTGGATTTGATCCAGGCTCCATTTACACAACAATACAGTCACTTCTGGTGCAGTTTGAGTGTCTATTACAATCCGAGCTCGTCATGATGAGGGAGAGAGTATGGGCTCTACTTTTCCCCTAAACTGTCATTTAAATTCATCTCAACTAATGCACTCCTTAATTCAATCTGATCAAAGGAGCTCCCGTGATTCTATATATGCACACGTGTGTGTGTACTCAGATTAGAAAGTGCTGTGTAGGTTTCCCACTGCACCAGTCAGAGCGATCTGAGCTGAAATCAACTTCACTTCATTAGGTGTATGTATGTGTGTATGAGTGCTCACGTGAATGTGAACACTCCTCCATCTCAGAGAGTATAAAGGTAAGTGTAGGGACATTGGAGTGTATCGACCTTCTGTAAATGTGTGCATGGCTTCGCTGCATCCATGGTACATGTTCCTGTCATGTATAAAGTATGATGGTGTGGGTTGTGTTTTGGTTGCAATGTGAGTTTGGAAGATTGATGTTTGATGTGGTGTGTTCCTCCTGCGATTAATCTCCGGGGGCATGCGGCTCTCTGCTATCATGGACTTAACCTCTAATTCATCACCGCCGCCACCAAATCATTTATGAAGTGCACTGGCTACAGCCAGCTCTTCCGCAGCATAAAAAACAGGTTCAGAGGACTTGCTACTACGCGCGGGGAAGGTTTCAGAAGTACTGCCATATTTAGACAAAGAATAGTGCTGCATAAACAAACGCAGCCTCTTCCTTCATTTCAACTAGACCACTGTGCTAGTGAGGGTCCCATCGCAAAAAAAACAAAACAACGCTGGTCTGGAAGACAGTCAAAGCAAGCTTGCTAAACTTCGGCTGCAACGCAATGCAACTGCATTGGTCAATCAATCAGAAACAATCAAGTTCAGATTACAGGTAGATTACTTATTGCATAGTTCTACTGACTGCTACCGTGAAAACTTTACAGAGTTGCAAAATCCTGTCATCTGATACGCCTTCAAACCCATGGATGTATTGCCAAAGCTGGATTTGCTGCATCATATTTCATCCTCTCACCTGCACCTGTAGCAACACACCTACACCAACGCAGCCTCTTGCTTTTTATTTAGCGCAGTGCTATTTTCTGTCTGAACACCTGCTACCTTCTTGGCTGAAAGCAAGTGAATGAAAATATGTATGTTTATATATATAAAACATGTCAGTGCTTGAGCAAACAGGAAAGAAACATTAAGATTCCTTGTTAACAATACTGATAATGTTGTATTAGTAGACATACTGTGGCCCTGAGAGCTCAACACACTGCACCTTAAGAAAACACATTTCTGTATTTGGTTGTTTTCTCACTTTGCAGCATTTTGTCTAAATGCTGGGCATGTGTTGTCAAATTGCTGAAGATGTTTTCTTGATTTGCTCATGTTTTGTGTATTTGCAAGTGTTTTAGCTCACAAGGCCACCATGACGTACACATTTTTGTAAATTCATTCCAAAGGAGAAAAATTTAAAAATGTTTCTAAAAGTCTTAAAGAATCGTTCACAAACTGTTTCCTTCCCCCAAGCCAAGCCACTCAGTCTCCTTTCGCAGAACAGTCATACTTTGCCCACCAACGAGCTCCCTGCAGTCCCCGCCTATACATCCATGTTATCACTACCAGTGAACAAAGCCTGCAGATCTAAAACTCTTAAAGCTCTCTCTCTCTCTCTCTCTCCGTGTGTGTTATTCTACTCATTCGCCTGTGAATCAAATCAAAATTACTCTTCCTCTCAGTGTTTCGGTCTGCCAGCCTGCCAGCCTCACTCTCCTAGCTCTTTCATTCAATTGCTTTCCATTTCATTCCCTCTCCTCCTGTCATTCTCCCTTGCTTTTTCTCTTTTTTCCACCTAGCTGTAATTAATCTGTTGCTCAGACCTTCCATCAGTCTGACTTAACCTACTTTCTTTCTCATTTACTTTCTCTCTCTCTCTCTCCATATAATTTCTTTGCCACTGGTAGCTGGGTTAAGCCGACATGACATTCACTCTGTCCACTGAGCATTGTACAAGGCCATGACTTCATTGGACGGACTTGAGTGGATGGTAAATTAGCAGAATGTCTGATTATTTAACTGTTAATTGAGTCAGTGTGTGGTAGAGATGATCCAAAGAGTTACAGTTAATGAACTCAAATCCTCCTACTGACACAGGCCTACATCCATGTGTAGCAGCAGATGCAGTAACTGTACTGATTGTTGTTGATTTTAGATCGGGGTTTCAATTATCCAAATTATTGAACAATTCAGCAAAAAAATCAGCTCCTGAGAGGCTACAATCTACATTAAATTTTTATGGTGAAGGTGTTAAACTTAACCTTTTTCGCACACAAACCATTATCATGAATTGGAGGTAGTGAACATACCTTTGTTGTACATGTTGGTGGGCACCTGGACCACGCTGAGACTGAGGTTGACTGACAGGTTGTTAAAGTGGTCATTGGGTTGCAGGATGAATTCTCCTCCCAGCTCTACGCTGTTCCCCTCGTCATCCACCTCATTGATCAACACTGCATTGAAGTATTCATACTGGAGATAAGAAGAAAGAGATAAAGAGACAGAAAGACAGACAGTGATGAGATTTCACACACAATTAAACACACCTAAATTTTGGAGTTTACTGAATCTTTCATTCAGAATCATGTACCTCTGTTTCAATATGTTTGACTTGCTCAATCGTGTTATCGCTGTAGAGAATGACCGGGTCACTTAAGTGCTGACTCAGAGAGCAGTTTGCGTACTGAGGTAACCTTAATCTCTGGATCATCCCAGGCGTGCATGTTGTTACAGTGGAAAGCTGCTGAGTTTACAAATCTCACATATGCTCGCACACTCCCTTCCTATCTGGATGCTATATGTGGTGCTCTGCCTTCACTGTATTTTTAGTACTGCGCATACTGGGGAGACTATTAATAAATCATAGAGCTAGATAAATATAGAGCACATGGCACCCTGCATCCCAAAAGCTCAGAGGAGCACAGCCTGCAAAGGCTATAGCCAGTGCAGAGCCAAAGACAACAAAGAGATAAAGATACTCAAGCGAGTGAAAAGAAATTTGAAATTTTAGAATAAAAACCCAAAGGCATGCATGTTTTTGTACGTTTACATGTAAACAAGCTACACATACAGAGGCAGTAAAACTAGAGATTACAATATGTAAATTCAAGACCAGTGAACTTATCATGACTTTTTGAGGTGTCCTCTATCTTTGTATATTCGTCTTTTGCAATTTAGTCTTAAAAAGACAGGCTCTTGTTGTGGTCACAGTGCATCACTGCAGAAGCACAGGTGCAGTGCAGTCATTTTTACTAACCTGGCCTATAAAACTATGTGTGCCCAAGTGCCGCTCGCAGCTGCCTGTACAACTGTCGGTTGTTGAAATTATGTGTGAGGACTTCTATTGTGCGAGTGGCAGTTAATATATGCGCCTGTGAAATAATATAATTTGCTCGTGAGTATGTTTTATCGAGCTTGCGACATATGACATAAATCTGACGCTAATTTTAAAAAACTACAATACTGTCAAGAATTGGCTTATGGATAACAAACTTTATTCCCTACTTAAATAAAAAAAAATACAGTATTTCACTGTTCTTACTGTCAATAGCAATGGCAGTGGTTCAGTCCCTTGCACAGGTGAACAGTGGTGATCACGTCGCTTAGGGCCACATTGATTTCTCTTGTAATGACCAAGAGAATAGGTTTTGAAAAGGGCCTCTGAGGAGAATGAATTGCCATTCTCAAGAGTCCAATACAAAGCCTCAGTACATGTGTTATCATTCAGAGGGGGACAGACACTCTCTGGACTTAGATTTTTTAGAGACTGACAGGACTGCAGGTCCAAGTAAAGGGTGAATCGCTGCAGAGAAAACAGCATGTAGTACACATTTAAAAGTCACCATACCTTACCTATTCATCATCAAATCCTGACACAAGCACTAAGATCTCAGACATATTTTATTGTCGTACCACTGACTTTGGTGGACTCTTTCCTCTGTATGCCCCCGAGAAACACTCCCCTGACCACTCTACCTTCTCTCTTCTAGCACCAGCAACCTTCATTTGGGCTAAGTCTTTCCAGCTCCTCCTGAGGAACACCATCATCCCCTCAGCCCGTGTGCAAAACACAGATAAAGCCATCAATTAGGCTGGCAAATGCAGTGCCTATCGGTGTAATTAATCAGGCCTGATTAGGCTTATTAGCCTTTTATCAAGGGGAATGCTGCCATTTCAAGGTGAGGGAGCACAGTGTTGCATATTTCTGCCTATATTTACCCCCTTCTTTTTCTCTACCGCTGTGTGGACACAAAACTTAAAAGATGTTTTCAAATTAACAACCCTCTTAGCTTTTTTGTGTGTGTGTGTGTGTGATGAGTGATAGAAAACAAAATACTCATTTTAAAAATGAGCAGACTGGGAAAGCCAAAAGGTGCAGAGCCATAGTGAGATTCAATAGACAAACATTTCATACAGTGCCAGCCAGTGTAGGACACCGGTTTCTTCAGTCAGCATTTAGCTATGTCAGTACAAGACATTAGTATGCAACTCACTTTTGGGTCTTGACCCACCAATTGTGAAAATCTGATCTACATTGACCTTTACAATGTTTGGGATACCAGCCATTTTCTACGACCAGTATAGCACCTCTTTTTTTTTTCAGTGCAACAGGGTGAACAGAATCCAAATTAGTCGACTTTGACAAGGACTTTTTTATCTGAGTTTTGCTGTGTTGCTTTGGGGAACCAATTCAACCTTGTACTTTTAAGGGTAGATGGAAGAATGACAACCAAGGAAGTGAGAGGAGAATTTCAAAATCTCTTCAAAATGTTCAAAACTTTAAACCTGACGGGGAAACTTCTAGTAAGTAAGAAAGTAAGTCAAGATTTATTTATATAGCAACAAAAGTTAAAGTGCTTCACAATTATAGTATTTAGCATGAAATATCAAACAGGCAGGACAGTAACAAACAAAACAGCTGTTAAATAGAATTTCCAAAACAAAAATCAATATAATCAAGAGTCAATATTAAAGCAAAACATCAGTTAAAAAAACTTCTACTATCCCCATAGTTGAACTATCTTTAATTACACCACATAAAAGTGAAGAAGAGGAGAGGAAGTCATTGAGAGAGAAAAAAAAGTCAGAGACATGAGAGCAAAAAGAGAGAGGAGAAGAAAGGACAAATGATAGATAATAGGCATAGGACAGGACAGGACAGGTGAGGACGATACGATATTATACGATAAGATACAATAAGGCAAAAAGACAGGACAGAACAGGAAATGATAGAATACAACATGATATGATAGGACTGGACAAAAAGAAAGGACAGGATATGCTTTGAAACAAAGAGGCAAGAAAAGGGGTCAAACAGCTGTATCAGCTGTGTGGGTGACATATTTGGTCAGTTTAAAGTGACTATAATCAGTATTTTTATATCACATGACTACTTGTATGTGAAAAGGATATGCACATAGTGATGAACCCACAAATAATTAACATCTCACTCTGCAGCATTACGAAGCATTATAGCACCTTTCAGCTCATTATTTTGGTTTTCTGGCCTGCGACGTCACTGTTTTGGCAACTGTTTGCTAACAAGTTTTCCATATCAACGTTAAAGGGGATAATGTGCCAGTGTTGTGCTCACAGCCTCATTTCATTGGGCCTAATATCTTATGCAATTTCTCTAATAATCTTGTTAGATTAAACAAGCACCTTGAGGATTCCTAGATCTTGTTTACAGTACCATTTGAACTGTGATGAAAAAACAGTTGCCACTGACATGAGAGAGCATCCCGTGACATCAAATCTGGTGAGGTTGCAGGAACGACAACCTTCAGGCAGAGGGAAACTCTGGCACAGTTTCTCAATGCAGAGAATTGCTTGCGTTCGCCCATCTCTTGCTTCCTCTGCACCTGACCTCTCTTCCCCTGGCAACTGTATCTTTATTTCCTGCCAAAGAGGCCCAAGGTGTCTAGAGTCAGCCTTTATTGCACCTGATTATCACCTTAACAACCTCTCCAGGTCCCTCTCAGTATGTTGTTCTCAAGTCCAAAGAAATCCATATAAAACGATCATGCAAATTCTACAGAATCAGAACTGTACTTTCAACTGAAAATGTGCCCTTTAGTACTCCTGTCCGTATTAGTTGTACTCAGTTATTTTTAATATTTCATTCATTCTTAATTTCATTTTAAATAGCACAAATTACCTCTCTGTAAATGGTGTAATGAGCAAAATGGAGCTACAGGGAGCCGTAAAAAGACTTTTTCATGAGTCATGAGTCAGATTTTGTCAGACTTGCTTGTTGGCAAACAAAGAAAACATTCAGTGCAGAGGGACTTATAAAGCAAATGACTAATACTTTCCAGAGAACCAACATTTGACCTCAACCTAACATCCTGAGTGGCCAAAATTAGGATGCTTAAAAATTGGGAGCTTATTTTCCACAAATTGTATGCACACAGACAGCGACACAGAGGCACACATGCTCACACATGGTGCACAGAGGCAGAGCCAACTGCACCTGCAGCAGACAAGGCCCCATTGCGTCTTCACCCTGTTCTCTTTCTGCCATTGTCTCGTTATTACCTGTTCTATCATTCCCACTCTCACTTACTCTGTCTCTCCCTCTCAACCTGATTCATCCCTTTCCTTTTCTGGCTTAGCCTGTTTCCTTCTACCCCATTGTTCACTGGCTATATGCAATCCTCATCAAGCTCCTCACCACCCTCTGTCTCTTCCCAGTGTATGGTGTAAAAAAAACACATGCAACAGACACACACACACACACAAAGAACCAAGTTTTAAAATGGCAGTGACTATCTCTAGAGCCAAGACAGAAACCAACAGTTACTAATGACTCGATTCGGAGAAACAATTTAAGTTGTGCAGATGTTCTGGCTCTATACCCTAAGTAAGTGTCTTGAAAGACAAGAGAAAACGCCACCAGAGGCATTAGCTGTTAAAAGTATAGAGGATATAAAGTCAAGTAAAAAAAGTAAAACAAACAACGGTTAATGAGTCTGCTAATAGACTTCTTTAAATTCACAGCATGTGGGCTTTAATTTTGATTAAAATTGCACCCATCAGCTTTTGAGTTTCAATAGTGTGGGAGGGAGAGTGGATGTGTGAATGGAGACAGGGGCAAACCACGGAGTGTATGTATGTGTGTGCATCTGTGCATGCTCCCGAGCATCAACTGAGGCCGTGTGTGTACAGTATGTGTGGAAATGTGTGTGTATGTGTGGGTGTGTGTGTTGAGTAAGTCAATTATGCCATTCCAGCATTACAGTGAAGGAGTGAAGGAGCGCCCAGTGCCACTAATGCAGTCCCTGATCATGGTGTTAACAACCTGATCTTTAACGCTGCAGTGCATTACGCTGAGAGATCGCACATGTTCTATCAGCACCCACTCACTCAGCGTGGTGCAGACAGAGAGGGAGAGGATGAGGAGGGGTTACTGGAGGTAAACAGTGGAGCATATTTCAGTTCCCTGTTTCAAAACATAAGCACAAAGAATGGATAGGTTTTAAAGTTCCACATATGTTAGCATAATACACTAACGAGATAGAATTATTATAAATTATAATTATATCATTATCATATCATCCTTTGTCTGTTCTCTTGGTTGCTGTTTTGTTGTTTTCCTGCATTCCTGTAGGTGAATCATTTTGAAAATTATTTATTTTTGTAATTTTTACATCTAAACAAAGTATTCCATGAGAGTAACAAAAGGAAGGAATGCATATTAATTTACACAGTAATTACATGGCTGTATAAAAAAAAAGCAGAATTCAAAGATGAAGCTGATAGGTTTCATAGATTTTGCTTCATCAGGTCTAAATGGCCAAACCACACAAAAGTGGTTCAGTATTTCATCAGGTCTGGTATCAACTGGGCCTATGCCTATATCAACTACCTAACATGAACACCTACTGTCTTAAGAGCCAAAACAATTAGTCAGACAGGAAATTAATTGACTAACTACTAACTATTTAAATAATCAATTAACCATTTTTCAAGCAAAAATGGCAAACATTTGCTATTTCCAGACAAAAATATGAAGATTTGCTTCTTTGTCATAAATGACAATAATATCTTTTGTTTGTTTGTTAGGGTTTTGGACTGTTGGTCAGACAAAACAAGCACTGTGAAAACCTTACCTGGGGCTCTGGGAAATGGTAATGGGAATGTGTCACTATTTTCTGACATTTTACAGAAAGAAAGATTATTCAATTAATCAAGAGAAAAATCGTTAGTTGCAGACCCTATATAACACTATAATATGCTTATCCCTCCCTGCTGTGATGCTCCATGCATCGACTGTATATGTTTGCTCACTCTTACTGCAGAAATAAAATGCACAAATCACTATGATGGGTTGAGAGAAATTACGTAATTCAATCTGCAAAGACCAACACATGTTTCTTTTACTTAACTAATTTCATTAGGTTTTAAAATCACTTTTATTTATTTTTCAAATTTCTTTTTCTTTTATCAGGCTTTCCACTAAATGTGTATGTTTTCTTGAATATTCTCTTTTAAATGTATTCTAATAGTAAGTTTTGTAAACAATATCTTTTATGTTAATTTATCGTTAAAATATAAATGTTAAACACGTAAAATGAAACTGCCTCAGTAGGAAATATGCAACATAAATAAACCTGCTTCAGTGCTTCTGTGGACATTTTCACTGGTTTCTACAGACAGTCAGAATCTTTTTGAGTGCGCTGAGTGAGACTTGTGCAGGAAAGTATTACAGTGAGGCACACACTTAATGCTGATTTTAAATACTGCTATTTCCCTGCAATCATTGAGTTGCATGGCTGTCTTTTTTTTTTAGAGCCGATTTCAACTGTGACGCTCCACCCGCTCCACCCTCTGGTGCTCAATTTTAACTCTCATCTCAACTTCGACTCTCCCCTTTTATTCACCCACCTCCCTACTCTCTTTCTTCACGGTTGGGAAAGGGGGGAGACACCACTCCCAGAGTGTGGAAATGTGACTGGGAAACAACCAGGGGGCATGGATACAGGTAATCAGTGAGTAAACAAGACAGCAGATTGAGTAGAGTCTGAAAAAAAAAAAACATGACTAAAATCTATATGCGTATTTAACACCTCAAAACAATTCTGCTGCAGAGTAGGTACTTCTCTCTCCAGACTCTTTCTAAACTCAACACTGAATTGAAAGACTCAGGTAAGTCATCAAAGCTTCTGTGTGACATCTATAAAATACTGAGAAACAGTTGGTTCTGATTGTTAGATGTGTGATGCACCGGGTTGCACCATGACTCTTTGATGTCCAGGTTCAAATCCGGTTGTCTGCCCACACTACTGTAGTTTTCTGAGAAGTGTAGTGTTGGTAGTTTGGGTCTACTGCATGTTAGTTAATCTAAAAAGAAGCAAACAAATACCACAGAAGGTTATTTGTAAAAATCTTGTTTTTTTACCTTCCAAGGATTATATTTTGTTCTGATTCTTGCTAGATAAAAAAATTATAATATAAGCATTGGTGCAATAAAATAATAATGGGAATATGTTTCTTTTCAATCTGCCAGGTTCATAAAAGAACTCTTTCATGTGAAAAAGAGGCTTCTCAACATCAATGATTGGAGGTAGCACCTTGCCTCTCTATAGGGAACCGTTTTGAACCCGTCTCTCTGAGATTGTAGACGAAGGTACCTTGAAATGCTTTGAGTCTGGAGCTGGCAAGCAGGACAGACATTAAATGTGTTGCTGGATAGGGAAGAATGTGTGTGTGTGTGTGTGTGTGTGTGTGTGTGTGTGTGTGTGTGTGTGTGGTGTATTTATGCATTATACGTTGGACAGTCAAGGCCAACTCTTGAATAAATGGCTTCAAAATCCCATCTTCCCATCACTGGCCACGCATGCGACAGGACAGTGAAGCAGAGGATAGTCTGGATACACAGGCACACACACTAAGGTCAAATAATTTTTGCCAGTAATAAGAAGAGCAAATTGGCAAATCAACAAGCATATGGCCACCTCTCTGCACCCTATGGTAATACCCTAGACAGGGGAGTACGAGAACAAAAAAGAGAGAGAGAGAGAAGAAAAAAAAAAGATTAACCATTTCTTTCCCATTGCTGCCTCCAGACTGGGGCTACATTTTCAGTCAACATCAGGCTTGGCAATTGGCTGTTTGTCTCCAACCTCCAAGGAAGGATTTCATTGACTGCAGAGGGCATGGGAGGGCTGCTTTCCTATTTACAGTACATGAGCATTGCGGGTAAAAGAGCAAGGGAGGAAAATCGCAGCAGATTATGTGCCAATTTCACATGGAAGCAGAAGCTCTGGAAAGGATAGATAAGGAAATTCCTATCAAACCACTGCCAGCCAAATATGTATCCAATAGCAAAAAAACACACAAACATTTTATAATATACCCCGAATAGTGATGGAGGAGGTTTCACCCTACAGCGTAGATGGGGTATTTTTAGCACAGCTGGTGATAATTACCATCTATTCACCATGTTCTGCAGTAAAAAGCACTATTAGAAATGCCACCATCAGAGCTGTACAGACACGCACACATACACAGGTGTACACGAACAGCGCTCACAAAAACGCACATGTATATGAATATTCATGCACGTAAACAGCAATAACAACAAAAAAAAGCTACAGCAGTTTGTGATCGCAACTACAGAATGCTCAACCATTTCATTTTATGCTCAGGCAATTCAAAACACAATTAGCAAAGAGAAATTAATGGCTCCGACATCATTTGCCAAGAGGTACTGAAAAACCTGCTTAACTAAGGATAAATACCAGCACACACACACACACACACCCACAGCCAGACAAAGACAATCTGTTATTATTACAATGTTGACCGAGCTAGTAAAGCAGGGATTAATTTGTGACAGATGTCGGAACACGATGAGGAACCTCCCACATTTGGACAGGGACTTTATTTATACTTACTTATTATTTAGACTTTATACTTTATTTATTTATTTATTTTGCGCTTCGCCTGTGACTATCAAGATCTTTCAATACATTTTCTGGAAAATTTGATGCAAGTATTTCTGTCACTCCTTTATTTTCCATTGATGTTACTTAAGTCTGCATAACTTTACCAGTCAGTCAGTCTGACCCTAAGCAGGCCAAACCCGCATCAGTGAATCAGCAGGGCGGTAGCAGCAGCAGCAAAGGTGGCCAAAATGAGGAGAATGATGAAGAAGATGGAGAGGATGAGAGTACACTAGAAGTTTATAGCAGGAACATTTGTTTTGTAAAAATTAAAAAAGGTAAGATTATGTGTTTTTCTTACCACTCTGTGCTGTTAATTGATGGTTGGTTGAGGGAAGAGTGCTAAAAAAGTTTTTTTTTGTGTGTAGGAATATTTTGTCATGTTATTACTGTAAGAACGCATGCATTTGTGCTGTGTGCTAAAATGAGTATGGCTAACAAAAACTGTAGGTCCTATAGGCAATGGGCTCTGTGTTGCCCACCAACTCTGCGTTGCGGGACTTCCTGGTTTAGAAATTAAGCTCTCTAATGAAGTAATACTGCATCATACACCAACTGCATCTGCCATTACATTTATCTCTGATTAAAGTAGATGTTATTACTGTGGTCACACACCATGCCAACGAGCATCTGGCAGGTACATGTAATTGTCATTATCAAGTTCATTTTTCTCCTCCTTCATCCCTCTCTCCTTCCTCCTTCTCTTTCCCTTCCTTTTCCTACTTTTGTTTATTTCCCATTCCCAGATTTTCTGGCACTGCATACATAATACAGGTATGCTGCTGGTATATTATATCTTCTTGTATAGAGGTGTTTTGGCTTGATAATGGTATCTCACTCTGTCCTAGACATTGTGAAACTCTACATTACAGTATGCTATAGGCTGTCTATCAGCCATTATCAGCTCTGTAGCTGTAGCTATGTCATTAAAGCTGAAACAAAGGGATACTCACTTTGCTGGGCTCATCTCATCGACGCCAAGTAATTACTGGCATAAAGCACCGCTGTGAGCCCACACAGTGTTACTGCCCCTCAAGCAGCATATGAAAACACAAACACACACAGACAAGCGTCCACACAGTGACACAGACATGCCGATGCCAAAACACATGTCCACAAGAACATACAAAATTCCCTTTATAAATAAATACTTTACAACCGCAAGTACATATCTATGTATACATAGATGTATACATATATACAGTTAGTGCATATATATATATATATATATACACAGTATATAAACAGAACTCTTCAGTTGTTTCATTATAGTGTGCGTTAAGTTGTATGAGACATTTCTTTAAACTGGGTTGTAGGGTTAAGCAAAAAAACAATCTCAATACAGGATCGTGATAAATTTATGTCAATAACGATGATAAACTTTGGACATTTTTTACTCGATATGGATCGATCTAACAGCCAATCACACAGCAGAAATATATGCGACAGCCAGTCAGTCTGCAGTTTTTGGCATTATGTTATTTTAATTTTTTTGTTAATAAATTCTAGTCTAAAGTTTAACTAATGAACCCTCTGGTTTCTTCAGGCTTCATTGATTATCAGGATACTCTTCAAACTGTCAGCATTATCAAATTATATATCATTATAAATATCGACATTGATCAATATGGAAAAAGTGATTGTGATCATATTTTTTGCCATATCACAACAATTGCTGAAAATCGGCTAATGCACACACACACACACACACACACACACACACACACACACACAAAGCAATTTTGCAATGAAATGTTGCAATTAAATGGCTGATCTTTTGGTATACCTGTTGCTTCAGCTGATGATATATATTTTACAGAATGGTGTTCACACCCAGAGTGAACTTGGAGCAAACAGCTGTGGGTGATTGTGCAGGTGGAAAGAGACTGGATTGTCAGAGTGTAGAAAGAGAAACCGACTTTTTCCAATTTTAAAAGAGCATCCTTTCTCAAAACACAACACTGTGTGACTGCGTTGCATTATGGTCTAAATGGTCCTTACTTTTCAGTGCAAAATTGTGAGTCTTGACAGAAGCACTAGCTGATTCTTAGGAGCTTTAAACTGTATGTTAAGTGCAGTAGCTTCATTTTGTCTTACCTCAAACACCACTATAGCTGCACTAAATCACAATCAAATATCTCAGTGTGATGTGTCGTTATCTATTGGCCTGTAACTAATGACTATTTTCATCATCAATTAATCAGCCAATTGTTTTCTCAATTAATCGATTCATTGTTTGGTCTAAAAAATGTGAAAAATACCCATCAAATATTCCCAGGCCCAGGGTGGTGTCTTTAGCTGTCTTGTTTTGTACAACCAGCAGTCCAAAAAACAAAGAATTAACAAAATTATATAAACCTGAAAAAAGCAGTGTATCCTCGCATTAGCAAAGCTGTAAAGTGAGAATAGTTCAACGATCAATTGATTATTAAAATAGTTGTTTTCGATCAACAGTTCTAGTTATCACTGTTATAATAATAATAAATATAATAATAAAATAATAATCATACACAATCCAAACCAAATGGGCCCACACATGCCAAGTCTTGCTCCTCTTTGACGCATTGTTAAAGTGTTACAGGGTGGAGTTTTCCTTTAAAGCACAGAGGGAGAAATTGCAGAGTGTGTGGAGAATCAAGCAGGTGACCCAAAAAAGAAGAAAGGAAAGGGGTACTATGAGAGGAAGAATCAGAGCTGCAGTCAGTGGTTAAATTTAGTAATTGATCCTCCTTAATGGCCCATGACAGCAGAAAACCACAGGGCATTCACTGTAATGCCTTAAAGAGCTGACAGAGTAAACACATACTCACCGCCACAGGCAGAGACACAGGCACACATAACACACGCCACAGACTTTATAAGTAGTTAAGTAGTTTAGCAGCAAATACTCCCTAGTCGGCTTAGCATCATATTTCCACTTTAAAAATCAAGTTTCTGCTGTTGCTCCTCCTACTTTAATAAACTCTGTTCAGAGATGTGCATGATGTGCAGCAAACTCAGGCGAAAACATCACAAGTGCTCTCTGTCTCTCTGTGTCTCTATCTCACACACACACACACACACACACACACACACACAATACAAAACTGCACTCTAAAAATTAAAGCTGCTCAAATGGATTTGAGGCAGAACCATGAGAGCAGAGGCTGGGTTTGGGGGTGTGTATGCAGATATGATTAGCTGAATGCATTTTCCCAAGTCTGCAAAACTGAGGGCGGAACTCCCAGAGACTAGTTTAAAATTTGTTGAGTTTTAAAAATTGACAGTGATATAATACCATAAATAATTCACAAATTTTGTTTCAGACTCAAAATAAGTTTGTGACAGAATAAAATTCTGGCATAAAAACATGGATTAATTGCTTTACCATGACAAAATATATAAAATGATTCCCACACACAATTTAATCCTTACTTATTACTATTATACATTTGTAGGTGCGATCATGATGCCTTAACTGAGCGGTAGATTTGTTTTACTGAGACTGAGAATTCGGACTACAATACCCCAGGGTTTCCCCCTGAATATTAACCCCATCTGATGTAGTAATAGAAGTCCAACATGACCTGACATGAAAAATGTGTGAGTTAAGTTCATATTTATATATATTTATAATATATTTTCACATGCATACTTTGGGTTACAGTGAGGTTGGGACTTACAGCTATGAGAAGACTTACGACATCATAATGGCTGACAACCTATAGCAACAGATTAGACTCAGACTGTCAACAGTGTACCAGCATCTGTGTGTAGCTATGTGTGTATGAGAGAGAGAAAGGGGTGAAGTTATCATAACTGAATGATGGAATGATGGCAAAACTACAAAACTTACACCCAGGTTGTATTAAAGTGGAATTTTCCATTAAGGAATATTCAATGTAGGCAACTTGTCAATGTCTGCTAAAAGCAACTATGAACAAAACACAATATGACTAAAATATGTCACTCTGGCTCCTGTCAATGGAAAAAAACTGCAACCTCTACTTCTTCAACTTCTGCCTTTTGCTGCCAAGAGAGAGATCTGGGCAAACACCAGTGAATACCAAAACCTAACATTCACTATAGATGGGCTTCCCATTTATACAAACAATCGAGAATGCTGGTGCAGCAGAAGGGTATATAACTCGTTGCCACAATGTCATGAAAGCTTATATATAGACATTTTACGTATTTAGAAATAAAGCAACTTGCTGGAAATCAGTAAAATTACTGTTTGGGGGTAAATTTGTATGTGGCACTCGCGTTTCCAAACCTTTTTTGACACACAATGACAAACTGATCACCAAAGCATTGATCACAGAGCCTAACGAATGTTGGCACAATTCATTTAACATCCATAAAGCGGGCGTTTCTTCAGGATCTGTACAAAAGTATCCACCACCTTCCAGCACTCTGCACCATTTAAAATCAAATGCTTTGACCAGATTGCTAGATGCTAATAGCTAATTCTGCTGTCTGAGCTAACAGTGAGGCTTGGGATACTGAACTTTTTTTTTTACTACTACTACTATTACTTTGGAGATTTGTGCAGCTTATGACATAAAAACAACTCCTCACGATCTCCTCATGAGCTCTCAGTCATTCTGATTTGTTTTCTACCCCCTGCATGCATGTACATCTCACTGATGACGTCGCTCAGAAACCTGTCTATTTAGATTGTTAGAACTGGCTCACTGTGATGTCTCATTGTCTATGATTTTGTTCAGTTTTCCAGAGAAAGCAAAATGATTACACAAGATGAACCCAGATGTTGAAGGGTAAGAGTGGATTTTGTTTGTTTGGGGTTGGTAGTGCCCAACAGTCATCAATAAAAAAACCCACTAATGTTTATATGATTTCTTTTGTATGCATGTTTGTTGGCACGTCTGCTCGTCTGTGGAGCTTTGAATACCTGACAGTGGCAGACCAAGACATATGCTGACAAAATGATTATAGAGAGATGTGGATTAACACTCACTTTTAAAAGAGAAAAGACTGTTACGCCTAGTCAAGCGAAACAGACTACAGAACAACATTCCTAATGCCTTTTCTCCCCGTCCCTCCTCTGTTGTGTTTACAGAGTCCCTTATCATTCGCTGGGCCTTTTCTCTCACTGAGGTCCAATCAGTGGCTTCTGAAGGGTAAATTATTTTCAGCATGATTTAATTAATGAGCTTACAGGAACAGGAAAGGAACATGATGATGCTGATTTAACAATGTTTGTGTGGTCAGAATACACTGTAGATCCAGAGGACACATAGACACATACCTGCAGATTTGGATCCTCCTCGTGCTGTAGGTGGGCTTCCTCTGCCGCTTCTACCAGTCTCTAGAAGAGGAGAGGAGAAATATAATAGTTTTATTATAAAAGAGAATTGATTAGTGGGTCAAAAAATAATAGGTAGAGAAACGTCCATGCAGAAAGTAGCTTTACAACTGGCTTTATAAGTACCCCTTAGCACTAGAGCAACACTACAACACCTCAGGACACACACAGATAGCGGACAGACATTTGGCCATCTCGTGAAAATAGGCTATTTTCCTAAATGGTTCAGCAGTAGAGGTAATGACTGCCTCAGGTTCTTTGGACACTACAACAAACTCCATCATAAGTTCATGTTGTTTTACACATGCTCTCTCTCTCTCATAACAACACACACACTCACTCTATCATCATCCTCTTGCTGCTATACCGTCTGCTGTGTGTGCCTGTAGGGTGGTGCGGGTCTCTCTCTCTCTCTCTCTCTCTCGGGAACTATCATCTTTTGAAAATAGCTTTTTGTCAAAAGCAGGCAAAGTGTCACTGTGATCATTCTCAAAAGAAAGATAATCATGGAGAAATGTACGTTACGTAATGTACACACAGTACCTTTTTAAATAAGTCTCCATGCTTTATGACTTTCATCTTTTGTGCAGTGGCAAACAGGAGAGAGAAATATTATGTGTAAATAATATGTGACTGAAGATGAATATTAGGGCTTCAAATAGTGATTATTTTCATTATCAATTAATCCGTCATGATCTTATTCAAATAATCCATTAATTGTTCACTCGTGTAAAATTTGCTATTGTACTGCATACCTAACAGTCCAAAATCAAATATATTCATTTCACAATGATATAAAACAGCAAAAAGCAGCAAATCCTCTGGTAAATGTAGGCAGTTTTGCTTGATGAATCACAGATACAGATAACAGATCTTAGTTTGTGTATGACATTGGCTGACTTGGCTGTGATCATTTAAGGACAGCAGAGGTGTGTTGATTGTCTATGATCTTTGTTTTGTCAGTATTCAGCTGGATGTAGTTTTCTGTACACTATTGTGTGAAGTGGAAAATGGGGTGTTGATAGGCTGTAAAAGAGTTATTGTCAAGTAGTTCAAGTATGGCAGTGACATCAGAGTATGTGAAGTATGTAGCCTATGTGGTGAAGGGCTGATACAGTCATTTGTATAGAAGGGGAGCGTAGAGGGGCTCCGGTGTTTGTGATGATGGTTGAAGATGTAACTGTGCCAATCCCTACTGCCTGTGGTCTGTCGCTGAGGAAATTGTGTATTGTGCATATAATAACAAAAAGTCTATGGTAATAATGGCTGGTAAACAGCAGCATTTCAAACAGGCTAAAGGTGACTCTCAGGGATCTCGCTCACACACACACACACACACACACACACACACACACACACACACACACAAGCACTTCTTTCTACTTCCAACTGTGATGCGCATGGTATGTTCTCATAGCAAGTCATTTCTCTCATTCACAGCTGGTCCTGGTGTCTATGAGTTTTGGTAATGCACTTCCATTTCGCATTTCCATTCAAATGGCTTTACCCGTAAAACTACTGCAATCAGCGAGCTTATTTCAGCTGAGCCATGTGTGAAGCTGTGTGTGTGTGTGTGTGTGTGTGTGCGTGTGTGTGTGTGTGTTGCTGCTGCTGTGTTTGCAGGCAGGCTGTTTTGGGAAGTGAACACTGTAATCTAGAGCCTGGCCAATCATTTTCTTCACCATAGCAACACACCTGGCCATTGCATATTGTTGCATATCATTCTGTGCTTGGTTCCATTCGGTTATCGATTCATGTGTGCACTTGTTCGGCTTCCTTCCTGGTCTAATGGAGAACAGCAGAAGACACAGTGGATGCCTCTGTGTCCTCTCTGGCCTGGATTTCTTCAGATCTTTTTTAGAATCGAAACAAGAAACTCCTATGCCTATGTGAGAGCATGTGTGCTTGTGCGTGTATATGTGTGTGTGTGTGTGTGTGTGTGCGCACATCCGGGCATTAAGAGGCACCACAAAACCTCCGGCAGGTGCATCTGCTGGAAATCCACAACAAAGCAAGCTCTAGGAACAAACAAAGATAAGGACGGCGGAATAAAGGGAGGATGAGAGAGGAATGAAAGAATAACATTCTCTAAAGGTCTGAACGCTAAGCCTCACACTCCCAGCGAAATGTCAGACGCTGCCTGTGAAGCCAGTGTCGATAGAAACACATTTTTCAGCGTTTGTGAGTGGGTGATGGTGTGTGTTTGCATGTGCACGCGAGTGCTAATGTTTTCCTCAGCTGACACGTGTTAAGATATTAGCCCTTTGACCTATTCGGTCTTGCAGCCGCTTTTGCAAATGTCCGTCACTGAATGCGAGAGCAAGTGCGTCAATGTGTGTGTGATGATGCATGTACAGGCCTGAAAAGAATGTGTCATATCGTGAAATGTATAATTTCTCTCTCCTATGACTGAAAATTGACTCTACTAATCTGTTATATGTTTACACAGGAAAAACTGGCTGTAAAAATTGCACAACATTACATCATCCTCATACATGGGCAACAATAATTAAATCTCTAGTGATGAACATTTAAACACTTGTGGATAATCTATTCTGGCATATGATTCATGTAGTGTAACTTACCCTGCAGGAAGATGGGAGTTAAAGCTCTAGGGTAAAAATAACTTGCATAGTAGCAGGGGTTTTTTTCAATTGGAAAAACAGATTAGGGATAAGTAGGTACTACTCACTCCTGTGAATTTCAATTCTAGCATATCACCATGACGAACACTCCAGGTGGTGCATATGTCTTTGTGTGAATGTTGTGTTGCTGTGTGCGTACGTCAATGTGTGCGCTGTCTGTCTGTATGTGTTTGCGTGTGTCTCACATATATTCAAATGAGCCTGCCATGTCTTTTTGTCAATAGGTGGTCCTGTCAAAGTCTATGATGCAGTTTAAAAAGAGAGAGGAAAACACTTTTTTTCTCAAGTCATTCTGTCGAGGCTCGGGCTTGGTACTAGATGACAGCAATAATTAAACTGACACAGTCAGAGAGGCAGGCCCTGTTGTCTCCCTGAAAACACACACACACACACATGCTCATACACAAACATACACATTCACAAGCCTTCACTGTAGCTGACAGGCTAAAAGCTGAACACACAGAGCTAACAAGGCTTGCTGTGGTAACTGGATTAGATTTGTTAGCGCTAGAAGAAGAGTCTGGCATCTCTACCTGATTACAGATCCCTGATGTGTTTCTGCTGGTCTCTGTCTTCACTACAGAGCTTTGATTCTCAGCACAAACCTGATTAGACCTGACCTGACTGGTCTGGTCCGGGTCAGGCTCCATTTTCTCTTAATTCCCTCATTTTATTTGTCAATTTGATTTCAGCCTAAATCAAATCACAAGAAACAATGTGTTGCACACCGTTGCTTTGCCAGCACTTTCTATGATATTTTGGACTTGTAAGGTTGGCTGAGGTGATGCATATTAACACTGAAAATGATGCCTATGAAGAACGAATAAGCATCAGAAGTTATTTTGTCCTAACAGAAGGAAAAGTCTGAGGCATGGAAGAAATGCATTGACATTTATGTCAGCAATGACAGGATATCTGTGTGTTTTGCTACATGTTAACAGTTTGGGTCCGTCCCTATTAAGATAGCATTATCTTTGGTTCTGACAGCTTTAGACACAACTTTTTTGAGCCTGAAAAAAATCTTACTTTCCTAATGTTCCCTAGTCAAATGTCAAAGCAATGTCTTCCCCCTCAATTAAACACAATTTCCATTTCTATTTAATTATTTTTCATCCCGCCCCCTTCCACCCGCCCAGTCCATTTCTCTGACATTTGCACTCATCTACCCTCTTTCATTATCTGACATCCTGTGATTATGATTTGCCTGACAAAGGATTCAGCTTGTTTACACTTTCAAAAGTTCATAAACGATCCCCCTCATTTAGCTGTCAACTTGATTGGCCTATTGTTCTTGCGCTGTACTTGCTGTGTGGTTGGTTTCCTGACGGTTGAAGCCACTGACCTTACCAAATGCCTATCCATTATGAATGCAGCACTAAAGCTGAGAAAGTTAGCGAAAGCTGTCATATATACCTGAGCTATGCTAACAACTGCTGTCAGAGAAGCAAGGGGTGGGGGGGCGTCACATACATTATTGACTGGTAGCAGAAGTCTAGGGCTGTTTTTAAGCAGTACATTAAGCCTTGCCTCGGCACACTCCCTCCACCAAGGGGAGGGGAGGGCAGTGGCCTGAATCTGAATGTTCTCCCGAGGTAGCCAAGAACAAGACCACAGGCAACTACAGTTCTAAATAGACTCACATAAAAAACATCCCCAGAGGTGCTGTGTGCTGTTGGTTCAGCATGCATTTGTACTTTGTGTTCAAACTAAACTTTTCTTTCTTCCATATAATCATCTTTCAGAGTTTTAGAGTCAGAATTTGTTGAGGCTATTTAATACACAACTTACCAACAGTGACCCAAATTATTCGAGATCAGCTACATTTATCAGCTCTGTCTGCATGTGTAGATAGTAGCTTTGACACCTTTTCTTGCATCTAAATATGTTCTTTGCTCTATGCTCTTAAAATGTCTGTATGTGCGACCTTAAACAAATAAAGTATACATGTAGTAAGCCAGATGGCCAGATGTTTAGCTGTTCCTCGGTTAAAGAGGAAATGCTAACTAAGCCTTGGCCTTCTGGATCAGGGCAGGTCCTACGGGTCTTGGTTCTGCCAGAGGCCTGATCCGTCGAGGCTTGAGCTGGGCTGAGCGGGATTGGCTCGGGTCAGCCCATCAATAGCACTGGGGACAGCAATTAATATTGTCAAACCAGCCAGGGAAGAGTTGCAGCATCAACAAAATGGAAAAGTGCTCTGTGACACTTTGCTTCCTCCGTTTTGCACATTTAGATTGGGTAGAGCCAAGAAGACAGAACATGGTGGAGAGACAGATACAAAGGGAAAGTGAAAGAGAGAGGGAGGGGAGTAGGGAGCTTTGAAACATCAATTCCCAATAATCAATACTTGACAAGTTCTCAGCAATTCTGCTGACTGAAAGGGAATATGAAGGGAATATGTGCTTAACCCAGCCCTGCCACCCCTCTCTCCTTTGTCTCATAATTCCTCTTTCTTCACTTTCATTTCATGCTTAGACTGAACTTTTGACATATCTTTTTTCTTGACATTTATCTCCCCCATCCTTCCTGCCTACATCCCCATTTCACCATTCTAGAAAACAATTACATCTCTCTCTTGATTTTGATTTCTTGGTGACAAAAATAACCAGAGAGAAAGAGAAGGAAGAGCTGTCCTGACGTCTACTCTGTCTTATCATTAGTATCCATCACTCTTAACAGACACTCACACACAGACAGACACACACACAGACAGACAGACACACACACACAGATGTGGCAATGATCTGAGACTGAGGACAGCTAATGAAATGAGGGAAATGAGGGGAGCAGCGCTGTGAGCACAGTGTGACAGTGTGGTATGTCAGTGAGGAGGGCAGACAGGAGGAAAGGGCAGGACAAGACTGCAGCGCCGGACCATACCATTATAATCCCTAACAGAACTATACACCACAAAAATGGAAAATTCCTGGATAACCAAGCTTATCATAAGAAATCATACATCTGGTGTTCTATTTTTCTCTTTTTTTAGGGGAGAGAACTTCACATCAGACAAAATGTTGAAAAAGGAAATTGATGGCAAATGACATTAACCCTTACATACAGTTTTTGGAGGTGAAATCAAAATTACAGTAATAATCTCTCCTGGTACAGGAAAATTGTGTGCGCTCCATAAGAGAACGCCATGGCGGGACATCCCGGTGGCTCGTTGCCTGAAGTGAGTATAAGCTAAACGAGCTGTTGTGTATGGATATCGCCACCGGGATGTTCCGCCACGGCGTTCTCTTGTCTGCACACAGTGGTGTTGTGTGGAAGTCCGTTCCCCCGTGGTAATGCGATTCCCTCCCGTTAGAATTGTGTTTCCTGTATAGCGCCACCCCTCGGTGGTTTGGGTTAGGTTCAGCCTTCATCCGCTTTTTGCCTGGACTGGCTGTTTTCCCAGCAGAAGAACAACTCTACCACCTAGCAGTAGCTTATTTAAACCATATATTTACATTTATAGGTTACTGTGTAGAGTCTATGGTTGGTACATATATGTATGTGCTCTAGTCAAGGGGTGACAAGCTATTCTGTCTATTTAGAAAAACGTCTTTCCCACTGTGAAATTAAACACAAATTCGCTGAAAGTCCAGATGTCCCAGTTTTCCACCAGCACCTAAACGCAGCATGCATTTGCGAATCTGTGAAGCCCGAACAGCGTGAACATAGTCTCAAAACTCCGAAAGCGAAAGTAACCTGATCCGTAAACGAAAACAAAGACATTTCAAAGCGCATCTGGTTTTTGGTTTACAAATCTNGCCACCGGGATGTTCCCCCATGGCGTTCTCTTATGGAGCGCACACAGTGGTGTTGTGTGGAAGTCCGTTCCCCCGTGGAAATGTGATTCCCTCCCGTTAGAATTGTTTCCTGTATAGTGCCGCCCCTCAGTGGTTTGGGTTAGGTTCAGCCTTTATCTGCTTTTTGCCTGGAATGGCTGTTTTCCCAGCAGAAGAATAACTCTACCACCTAGCAGTAGCTTATTTAAACCATATATTTACATTTATAGGTTACTGTATAGAGTCTATGGTTGGTACATATATGTATGTGCTCTAGTCAAGGGGTGACAAGCTATTCTGTCTATTTAGAAAAATGTCTTTCCCACTGTGAAATTAAACACAAATTCGCTGAAAGTCCAGATGTCCCAGTTTTCCACCAGCACCTAAACGCAGCATGCATTTGCGAATCTGTGAAGCCCGAACAGCGTGAACATAGTCTCAAAACTCCGAAAGCGAAAGTAACCTGATCCGTAAACGAAAACAAAGACATTTCAAAGNGCACACAGTGGTGTTGTGTGGAAGTCCGTTCCCCCGTGGAAATGTGATTCCCTCCCGTTAGAATTGTGTTTCCCGTATAGCGCCGCCCCTCGGTGGTTTGGGTTAGGTTCAGCCTTCATCTGCTTTTTGCCTGGACTGGCTGTTTTCCCAGCAGAAGAACAACTCTACCACCTAGCAGTAGCTTATTTAAACCATATATTTACATTTATAGGTTACTGTATAGAGTCTATGGTTGGTACATATATGTATGTGCCCTAGTCAAGGGGTGACAAGCTATTCTGTCTATTTAGAAAAATGTCTTTCCCACTGTGAAATTAAACACAAATTCGCTGAAAGTCCAGATGTCCCAGTTTTCCACCAGCACCTAAACGCAGCATGCATTTGCGAATCTGTGAAGCCCGAACAGCGTGAACATAGTCTCAAAACTCCGAAAGCGAAAGTAACCGATCCGTAAACGAAAAGAAAGACATTTCAAAGCGCATCTGGTTTTTGGTTTACGAATCTGGTTTTTTGGTTTGAAAATCTGGGTTTTTGGTTTACAAATCTGGTTTTTGGTTACAAATCTGGTTTTTTGGTTTACAAATCTTGGTTTTTGGTTTGGAAATCTTGGCTTTTGGTTTGCAAATCTTTATGAGACTATATTCACTCCATAGTTCTCTGCCTCTCGCTATGTTTAGTTGCTCGCTCGCAGCTGCCTGCACAACTCTCGGTTGTTGAATTTGTGCACGAGGAGTTACATTGTGCGAGTGCGCAGTTAATATCTGCGCGTGTGAAATGATATAATTTGCTCGTGAGCATGTTTTATCACGCTCGCGACTTATGACATAAATCTAACGCCATAGATGACTATATAAGCACAGACGTAACCTGTGTCTCGTCTATCTACCTTAAGGCAACACAACATGTAAACAGTAAACCTTCTGACACCAGTAAGTTGTGTTATTTTAAGAGTTTGGATCACTTGACTACATGTTTTTACTTTTACTGCTTGTTGATTTTGATCTTGATGGAGTTGTTTTGCCCTTCTTGGTTTACATCGGACATTTAAGTGAAATTTTTGAATTTATTGTTTTCTATTTTTAATCTTAGATGTTAGGTTTTTTAGGTATGAGGTTGTTAGTATGGTCTTAAATCATTTTTACATCGGNCAAATCTTGGTTTTTGGTTTGCAAATCTTTATGAGACTATATTCACTCCATATGCAATGGTCAAAATGAGTTATTTCAAACAAAATTATAATGAAATAATATTGCCTACTGCAGCTTTAATTCAAATCATCTCCTGCAGAGGATGAGTTGTGCCACATTGTTGATTTGTGTGTAATTTGTGTTTAAAATTCACTGTGCATGTCAGCAAATGAAAAAGAAGTTCATAGGAGGTTTTGCTGGCAGAGACATTTAATTTACAGTCCTGTGTGCACCTTTTATTTTTAACATACACCCATGCAGACTTCCCTTGCTTTACACTGGTAATCATGTTGAGGACTACAGAGGCGTAGCTGCCACAGGTAAATGATATCAGCAGGTACAGAGCATGCAGAGACCGAATGCCATTACAGAAAAAAACAGCCCTAGCAGCAAGGCATCCACTCTGCTTTGAAGTGCATTTGTCACATGAAACACAGACGTGCTTGACTTCAAAGAGGGCATTACAATAGCTCCACGCCTTTCAACTTTGATAACAACATGTTCACTGTTTCCTTAACCTGTCTGCTGTTGCCACCATTTCCAGCCAGCAGACAAGCTTTTTTTCAGGAGAGACAGAAAGAGGAGAGGAGAGGAGACGAGCTGTGTCTGCTAGACAATAATAATATCCCACCAACTCAGGAACTTATGAAGGTAATAGCAATTAAAAACTAACAATGGCAAGCTATAGATGCTTGCTGAGCCCAGGAATAAACACATAAATACACATACATGCCTATGAATTTACAGTACACACATAAAAGCTACAAACAAAGACACGCACACAGAATGGCCTTTGCAAGCACGTTTCCCAGGTTCGGGTCACTCTCTATTACACACACACACACAATACCACACACACAATCTATAGGAAGCATAATACTAGGCATTAAACTTATAAACATGTTTCTCTACCATATCATCTTCCTCTCTCCAAATCAAAGCCATTATCTCAACACACAAGAATGAAAGCGCAAACCTTCTCTCACCTAAACTCACTCAAAGAGAATGACATTAACTAGCATGCACACATATTTACAGGTGCACCCTTTTACAGCGGCAGAGGCTGCTGTCTCTCTGCAGGTGGTGGCGAGCGATAAAGAGGGGGAATCGACGTGGAGACGGTTAGATAAAACCACATTGACGGACAGGGGAGAGAGCCTGCACGGAAATTGAATCGCTGAAGCGCCACATATACTTTAGCAAAAAGCAGAGAGATGGGAAGAGGCGGAGTAGAGAGGGGAGAGACAGACAAAAGAGCGAGGGATGCTTAAATACAGCTGCGGGACTGCACACTAGGCCAGACAGATGAGAGTTTGGGTAATAAAAGCAGAGAGAAATTGGGGAAAGATGGAGAAGAAGAGGGAAGAGGACTCATGGACACTTCCATTGTATGTTTGTGACTAACTATTCATCACAAGGCCTACTGTCAGTGTTGAAAATGAGAAAGGTTTCACGATGGCAGCTGACAAGGGTTAAAGTCTCCATGGATGTAAACATGGGGCCATTTTTGACACTCCCCCACTTTCTTCAAATTTCTTTCCTATAACATTTATTCTTCCTGTTCCTCCCACGACTTTCATCTGTCTTTGCTAAAGTGCAATTTCATCACCCCGGTTACCAGTATTCCCTCTCAGCCACCCCCATATCTTTTACTCCACACACATATGAACACACACTGGCACACACAACCCCCTGAGATGTACAATTATCAGGCATCCAGCATCTGGGCAGGTGGCTTTAGAGAAGCCATTAGCTAACCGAGTCCTCATATCTCCAGGGGTTTAACATACTCTCAAGGAGATAGCACACACAGACAACTATGTTACAAGATTCAATAGATCTTATCTCACCGATCAATAAAGATTACTCTTATCACCAATTAAGTTTATCAGACAGTTGCAACAGGTTGACAAGACATGTCTCTTTAAATTAGTGACGTAAGTTAAATACTGGTTTGGAAAGCATATAGCAGTGGTTTAAAATGTTCATTATTATTATTATTAGAAAACCATTTTCTATTACAGGAGTTAATAACATAACCAGTAACAATATTCAATTAGAACCTTGCTTTCATGCCAGTAGGAGTCATATTTTTGAAATGCCAGATGACTCATATTAGCATGAAATACTTCATCTTCTCTATGTGCTCAGTGAAGGCTGTTGTGCATGTGGACGGGTGGAATGTTTTCAAAGTGAACGTAACATTGTGAAACAGGCATGGTCATGCAATGCGAACGGGCAAAGGTATCATACATATGAATAATAACACAGGCACAAGTAAAGCTAAAGTATGGAAATGGTTTGTGCCCCTCTCTCTCCCCCGCCCCCACCCCTCACTTTCCTTTCAGCTCGTATCCTTGGACCAGACTCTCAGAGAGAAATCCAATTTCTGTTAACAGCACCATGTTGTCCTGATAGGATCTATCACCTAGAGCTAGAGCTGCAGCCAGAGAGGCAGTGCACCATGGACACATCCTGAACTGCACCTGTTACAACACTGACAAACACACACACACACACACACACAGGGTGTGTGTGTGTTTCAGGGTTTATTTGATCATATAATTATTAAATTATCATTATGTCTGATGCATTCATATTTTAGTGGAATTTTAATTCTACTTAAATGTTACTTAAATTAAATATAAAAATGCATATTTAATGAGCCTATTTTTGCAAGTAAAATCTCAATCTGCAAGGTAACCATATTGACTATAGTATTAATACTAAGTATTAAGTACCTAAAATATATAATACTTATACTTAAGCACAGTATTTCCTCCACAGGATACTAAAGTCTTTCCAGTCCACTTGTGTTTTAAAGACAAAAGACACCCCATTCATCCACACATACACACAGAATTTACCAAAACAAGGGCTAAACACATTCAAAAATCGAAATCATATGATTTTAGTTTAAGTTTAGAGCTTTGTCCTAAAGTGGCCTCTTAAATACTGATGTTTGGTCTGAGTAGATCAATAAAGTGACACAGACACTCTGTCTGTCACCTCACCCACAGCACCCGCTCTTTCACATATCTCTCTCACACATGCACACAGCAAACGCAAGATGTGTCTGGTTTTACTCTGCCAATGTGACACTACAGCACTTCTTCAGACATCCAATAGGGTCAGCAGAGTGGTCAGAAATAAAGACTTTACCAAGAGATTTCAATGAGCTCAGTCCAGTACCTCTACTTTTTCATTCCCAGCCTTTCTGGGAATAGATGTACCAATACAAGTGATTATTATTTATTATTGTAGATGTGTAGAATTTCTGTAAAAATACATCTTTATATTTCCTTGTGCTTTTATAGGAATTGTTTTGTATTTAAAATGTTTTGCTCAATTCTAAGGAAGGTTCAGGTTTAGTGTGATAGATGAAGATTCAGGTAGAAACAGGTACCTTCATTGCCTGGGCTTTCTTGTGAAACATCTCCTCCATGTCCTCTGCAAGCCTCTTTACTAGCCGCAGCCCATCAATCTCCTCCACCCGCACTGCCCGCTCAAACTCCTTGTATTTCTGAAAGAAAACCACACATTCATGTCATCAGGTTACACTTACTGCGACAGTTAAATCACTAAACGATGTGTTAAAAATTGATTCTGAAAGAAAGCATGTAGCAGATGCAATAGTTTATAGCATGCATGTCCCAGTGTGAGCTCATGTCAATGTTCAGTGTCCTTGCTAAAGTTATGTTACTCAGTATTGTTTGGCTCACATCTGACAAATATCCATATTTCTCAGGCAAAGCATGGTAATGGGGAAAATATGATAATCCCACATTCAAACAGCTTGCAGTCATGAGTTTATCAGGTATTTTTGGAGGTGGGTAAGCTATAAAAAGCAGATTCTATGCTACACCAAGTAAAAACAATTCAAGTTTATTTATATAAACCAAAACCACAATCTATCCTCACAGTAGGTCTTCAATAGGAATAACTTCACAGAAAAGAATTTAACAGGAAAAAAATGGGAAAAACCTGAGGAAAAACTACAGACTTCTGGTTCCAGGATGAACAGACATGCAATAGGCGTTGCATATACAGAGTAGCCAGAAGTAGCAGTGGTAAAATAACAATATATCATAATTACAATATACAACCAAGGACCAGTAGCAATGCTGCAAAGTACTGAGAATGTATTATCAGTGGTTCAAAAGTGGAATATAGCTTAGTAGGAGTTGCTTCTCCAAACTAATCTACATATAAACGAAACCAATCAGCTCAGCCAAGAGAATTATCAGCCACCTTCAAGTTTTATCAACCACACATTAAGCATCAATGACACACCGCTGCCCTCAGTATCCGCACTACACTAAATCACATTATTCTGCTAGAAACCAGTACTAGGGTGCTTAGCTTAACCAACGCCTTAACCGAGGACAGTGACATTAAGTCTAGCTAAGTCCACACCCATACATGCGACACACACACACACACACACACACACATATATACAGAGCTGATGTAAGCAAGGAGGTATACTTGTACAGAAGAAAAAAAAAAAGAAGAAGAAGAAAAGAAAACCATTTTTAAAATCTGTGCAAAGCTGCAGGCGGCTGTGTTTCACTCTTGGGGGATTTAACAGAAGATTACTGCCATATCAAATAGCATGTCCTCTCTAATGTTATGCCAACCTGCTTAGACGCATGGTCTTAGCTGCTCCTGTACAGCAACACACACGAGGAGCAGGGCGAGGGGAGAGAGATCACGGTAGGAGGAGGAACGGGGACAGCATCAGACACTCAGACAGCAGCCTTTGGATTTAGGCAGTCATCTGAAAAACTGCAGTACATCGCCAAACAGAGAGGAATATCTTTCTGCTTCAAACCAAAACTTTTGATAACGGTGAATTCGTTGGTTGTAGCTGAAGTGAAAGCAGAGAGGCTGAGAAAAATGTTCAGTCATTTGAGTGAATGACACCTAAGACAAGTCAGTTCATTGTGCAATGCCACTGCAAATAAAACCCCTTGTTGAAAACAATCAAGCACACAAAAGGGACACTGAGAGGGGACACTGAATTTGATCATTGATTGTTATCTTGTTAGAGTAATGGGCATATTGCTTTCTCCACTTGCGTGTGTAAGATGATACGGGCTTCCGTGCATCTCCTCCATCCCAAGAGAAAGACACAGCCAGACAGACAAACAGACGAGTAAAGGGGAAAGAGAGATAAAGGGAAACAAAAAGAGAGGCGGAGAGAGATAGAGACGAAAGACTGTGATAGGGAGAGCAAACACTGTGTGGGTGCAAAGAGATTCAAGAGATGCAAAGACAGGCAGGGTGAGGAAGAAAGGGAAGGTTATGGGTGAAAAGTGAAGGTAGAAAGTAGAGGAATAGGATGATGGATCAACAGAAAGAGCATGGAAAGATAATATTGAAGTGGGAGGTCAGAGGGCCGTGTGAAATGCTATCTGGATTTGCCAAGCTGCAGGTGGGCACAAGAAGAGGGAAACAAATTTGCATTCAGTTTAATATTTTACAGCATATATATATATAGCAAGCAGAATGACTTACACTGTACAAGGTAATAGATAAACTTCAAATCCATTGATTACAACATTCATCATTACCAGCAACCAATTATAAGGAGTGCAAAGGCCAGAGCCTTAAGGTACAACATTCCTGTGATACCAAGATGATCATATAAGAGAGAGATTCTTGGAAAATTATTAAAATAAAAGGGCTAAGGTAGAAGAGATTTATTTTTTGAGAGCACTTATGGTGATTAGAGGAAAGAGGGTCTGATACATTAAGGTACTTTTTGAGGAGATGAGTGTCCAACTTGAAGTGTAATGGAATCTGGGGGGGTGGGTTGAACCTCCTGTTCTGAATAAGTGGAAAACTTCTTCCATCAGTGGGGAGCCAGGAGACTGATTTAAAGACAACGAGCAGCGGGAACAGCGAAGAGCTACTGCCAGTAAGAAGCCAGGGAGGGTTGAATAAAATCAGGTTCATAAAGGGAAACACTCACTGTTTCATCTTTATCTCCATATCATAGCATCAACACTCTGTTCTCAGCCATAACACTGAACAGTCTGTGCGTCTTTGAAACGCTGCCGAAGTGGTGCCTTCGCTGCCAAATTCATTTGCATGTCACGGCAAAATAGTTTGGAGGATCGAAATTCTCTTCAAAAGCCCTGGTGCAGCCATTCAAAATTGTTTCTGTTTCGCATATGGTAAAGATTGGGTCAGACACAAGGAGAGAAAGAAAGAAACAATGGGAAGGCACACCTGAATACATCAATGTCCTTTTAGATGCAAAATTTGTCTTCGGGAACTGTTCTGCGTAACAACTACCACAATCAAGTTTTACATTTTCTCAAACAAACCTTTGTCCCTCACCCAACAGCACTGCTAATTAATTGCAGCCTCAAGTAACATCTTCTGTGGCCAATCAAAGTGACTGGCTGATGACTCAGAAGCAAAATCACAGCGACCGTAACCGTATGAAAATCAGAGCAATAATCCCGCTGGCTGACTGACAAGTGCAGTATGTGAGAGGGACTGAAAATCCGGGTTTTAAGCCAATCCTGGTTCCTGGCTGGCAGTGGAGGGCTGTTAAAGCTGACAGGTCAGCGGTGGCTCAAACCTGAACTGGCTTGACTGGTTTCTTCACAATTTTCTCTTTGTCCTTTCTCCCTTAACTGGCTTCCTGTAGCTTCTTCTTCTCTCTAGTTTGTGTATCTCCTGCTTTCCTCTTTCATCTCTCTCCTTCTCTAACGCACCCACCTCCTTTGCTAATTATAAAAATGAATGGGCTGACTTCATGGACGCAGTCATAGCTAAGAATTGTTCTCTCTCTCGCTCTCTCTATTGAAACCAGCATATTTTTTTCTACATCTCCACTAAATCTGTGTCCCTGAAACTGGCACAGAACTGACAGTCACACACTTTCATAAGGAAAACACAGAGTGCCCACGGCCTGAACCGAAGTGTTTATGTGTTTGTGATCACGTTTGTGTGGTCAGTGAGACGCTAAGAGGGTCCAGCTGACCACAGGCTGTCTGTAGCACTATGTTCACAGGGCAGGACCAGGCCTAATTAGCCTGAAGCTATACTTTTCACATCACATCATCATCATGGGAAAGCCAACTGACATACATCCAGAACCACCATTTCCCAGGAGCTACCTACAACGGGCTTTAATGGCAACTTTAACAGCAGGATAGCGGCGCAGTGAATAAGAAGACAACCAGAGGAGTCAGATTCAGGCTCCTGTCTCAAGTGTCCCTGAGCCAGACAGAAAGACACCCTTCCAGCTCCAGGGTTGCTGCTACTGTATGCTGTCAAATCAGTGCTCGAACCTGCCTGCAGTATCAGAAATATTGTGGCTTTAAAAGACCCACTTCCAATTCCAATACAATAAACATATTATATGTAGAGTTGCTTTTTGTAATTGAGTTGAACCAACAAAGAAGCTGTTCATTTTTTACAACCTATTGCTCTTGTTTTGTCCATCATTCATCATCATGCAAAAACATTTTACATGCCAGCTTAGCTGCTGAGATATGGGGTCATGGGTTGTTCACGTTAAGGCTTGGTTCATTCAAATTACAAAAAAAACAAAAAAAACATTTTCTTACCTGCCTCTTGCAGAAAATTTTGGTTTAATTTGCCTAGGTTTTGAGGTATCCATAAATGAGATTTCTGCAGCTACCCAAATACAATGGAGGTGAATGGAGTGAAAAATAATTTAAAAACAGCAATGTGTCTTTCTAGAAAGCCACTTTGGAAGGACATGCTGCTCTTGAATTTTCGAATAGTAATCTTTCCACACTGTGAGCATGGCAAAGAAATTCCATTCACCTCCATTATATAAATCCTTTACATTGTAGTCCTTGTGGTATCGCAAACACAACTGCTGCGGAAACTTTAACATTCAAGTTTTTTAGATGGATTATTTTTTATTATTTTTGAGTTAGCTAGCAATGAGGTCATTAACCACACTAAGTAATTGACAGCAGCTTATGACAGTGGGGCTCAGTGTGTTGCATACAGTATACAGTCACACCTTGAAGCTGCCCTACGAAACCAGTCGTGGGCTCTTCACCACAGAGAAGCTCCAGTGAAGCAGCTAGAGGTTGAGAACCAAACTGTGCTTCTCTAAGCCAAAATAACTGCATCTGCCCAGGAACGAAAGTACAGCCCAGTCACAAATTTACGTCTCCCCTAGCAAGATATACTGTATATAGGCTGCTAAGGCTACCTCATGTGTCCACTGAAAAAAAAGTAGTTTCAGCTGTGTTGAAGCCAGAGACAAGCAGAGGTGACACATATTGTATGGTCTGTGGTAACTCAATCCCTCTCTTTTTCTCCCCCCCCTCACCCCTCTGCTGTGCCGCATCACATGAATGAGCTGATGCTGCTAATCTCTCTCACAGCGTGACTGTGGGACAACAATCAGAGGCTAGAATCCCAATACCCAGGCTGTACTTCAGCACACAAGAAAAGAGACATGTGCAGGCCTGCATGTACACACGCACCCACATGCATACAAAACTCAATTAATAATATACATATAAGCATACAGTAGATCTAAAGTATATGTAAAAGAGGGCAGCTCTCATACTAAACATTTTCCTGTAGTTGGCAGGATTGGTACATGTCGATCTGCTGGTCATTCCTCATAAGGAAGTGTTAGAGGGTAGACTCGTGAATGACATTATGCTGTATGTGTTTGTATCAATGTATGTCGTTTCCTTGGGGCTTGATAATAAAGTGATTAATGAAGGGGAAAGACTTCATTTCACACTAAGACTGAACCCCAATCCCCCAAATCCCAGCTCATTTTACGCGTCACCAGAGCCCACTTTACCTTGGCCCATTCTCACACAATCTCACAGCTGTTTGAATCCCCCCACCCACCTCCAACCCTTTCTTTCTCTCTCTCTCTCTCTCTCTCACACACACACACACACACACACACTAACTGGCACAAAAATGTATGCACGGATACAAACATATACTTACATATACTTACTCTTCGGATTCTTTACTTATTAATTCCTTATTTTTTCTCAGCACATACTGTATATGAATTGCATTGTTAAAATGTCAAAGGGGCAAATCTAAAACTATTTAAAATTAACTAAATGACTAAAAGCCAAAATACAAACAGTGTTATTGATTTTGTTAGCTTATTGCTCAGATGTTTCCTGTCTCTCTGGCTTACAAAATGAAGCTGAACATTCGCAGCAGAAAAGGAGAGGCAGAAGCATGTGTCAAGAAGCCAAGCATACTACCCTGAATTACAATTGTGTGTGCTGTAGTATCCCGTCTCATTCAAGCTGTGTTGTTTGGTTTTCATTCACAGAAAGCAGCCCTGTTTGCTTCTGCCTGCTTGTCTGACTACAAGTGGATGAGTCTGGTTTGATGAACAAAAGAGACACGGCTCAGAGAAGCGTCTGAATGTGCGTGTGTGTGTGTGTGTGTGTGTGTGTGTGTGTGTGTGTGTGTGTGTGTGTGTGTGTGTGTGTGTGTGCGCTGGAGGAGATGAGGAGAGACAACACAGGGACACAGAAACCAATAGGTCCACTTAACATACTCTCTGATGTACTGAGTCCCTGAAATAAGCAAGCGTGTGGTACACACAAGAAAGTTTCTAGTGTGCAACTTTCTAGTGAGAATAGCAAGGGAAACATAAAACACGATGAAAAACGGGAGAAAAGGGGAAGAAAGGAACTGAAATATTAGGGACTCTGTCATGGGCAAACCCCATTCCCTAATATAAGGTACAGACGTATCAGACACATGCACAGCATTTTGCATTCATCCATAAGTGGTGCTTGGATACTTAATTCAAAATCCACTCATAGATATAAATATCAAGGATTAGCATCTGTCATTCATATGTTACTGAGTCATAATTTTGTAAGGTATGGTGTAGCTGCAAATCACACCGTTTGCAATATAAAATTAAATGCATTAAAACAATGTAAAACAATGATGCAAAGCAGTATTTGTCATCAGATGTAACATTCCAATAACTGTACTTCATTCCATTCCATCCATTGAAATCATACTGCCCTTTACCAGTAAGATGATGAGCAGTAATACATCCACAGTGGTGGAACGTACTGTTAATTACATTTACTTAAGTACAATTTTGTAGGTACTTTACTTGAGTATTTCCGTTTTATACTACGTCATTCTTATAACACCTCAGAGGGAAATATTGTACTTTCCACACCACTACATTTATCTAACAGCTAAAACAACATACAAAATATAAGGTAAGTGAGTAGTTAAAATTAGCCACCTAGACCAGCTAGAACATTAAAATACTGCTTACACATTAATGCATTACTATTAATAGTCCAATCATATAATACATAATAACTTATAAATGCATCATTCTGCTTGCATAATGAATACACTATGTTTAATAGGTTTACTTAAGTAAAATTATACATATAAGAATCTTACTTGTCATGGAGTATTTTTGAATTGTGGCATTAACTAAATGCTCTGAATACATTTACTACTACTGCACATCAAAAACAGCACCAGATGTCAATGATCATGATCACAAAGACATACAATATTTCAACTCTCTATCTGACATGTAATCATTTGCAGCCTAATCTATATCAATTTACTCTTCTCCCAACATGTGGAGGATATTATATATTTATAAAATACAACACTTAATATTGGTTGAAAAAAATGTTTAAATATGTCAGACATGCTGAATTATTTAACCAAATCCCAGGACAGAAATCCACAACTGAGAAATAACTTCACTCTGGATGAAGTGTGTGTGTATGCTTTCAGGTGCTTCTATGTGTTCATCAATGCAAGCTACATCCTGTGCCTACAGTGCGAGAGCATGTATTCTCCTAAAACATGTTCAAGAGAAGAAACGTCTTGCCGTGTCATCATTTCATATAGGGCCACCGATTCCCCAAAGCCATGTTTGTAATTACAGCCAACATGGCTCAGGGAGGAGGAGGGGAGAGGGGGGGTGGAGAGACAAGGAGAGAAGAGGTAGGACCCAGAGGCATCATGTGGTTGGTTAATTCTGCTTTCTGCCACAGTGTCACTGGGCTACTACTGCGTGTGTGTCTGCATGTAGAAGGGAGGGGAATAACAGAGAGCAAGGGTGAGAGACTGTCTGAAACAATTGCTATTTTACTGATGTTACAGACACTCCAAGTCTGTTACTTGGGCGGGGGACAGGACCGTTAGCCCAAATCCACAGCAGGAAATCACTGCTGGATCACAGGATCTCCCAGGAACGCCAAATCGTTGCTATGCCCTCCTCCTTTCATACCCTCCTTTGTATGCCAGCCGACAAATTGTTCCCTCAAAAGAAGCGCGCTGGCCGGAGATGAAGTGGAACAATTAATTTCACGCTTGTCCTCCCTGCCTCAAAAGCATGTTGGTCTGAGTCCTGTATCTGGTGGCACAGAGACACTCCCCACGGATTGTAAAACACACACACACACACACACACACACACAAAATGTAAATTAAACACAGTGTAAATGCTAATCACACACACATAAAAACAAGACATCTTTAAACACAAATAAAACTCCTCTTGCCTGACTGACCACACCTTCATCGCTGCTCCATTCACCATAATGCAATCTATCAGCGGGGGAGAATATAGTATTGATCATAACGCGGAGATGTCTCAAAGTCAGATCAATGCGCTGTGAATGAATGGGGAGGATTGTGAGAACACATGCACGCACACACAGCTTTGACAGACCACTCAATCATGCGGTGAGAAGAAGGCAGCTCCTAAAAGGAAACAGACTCTGCTGTAAGAGGTGAGTGTCATGATGTGGACTCTTTGTTGTTTTCTAGTCTCGTCTTATGTTCCCAGTGTGTTCCCTCCCCCGTGTCTCCGCCCTGAGTGTTTTCACCTGTGTTCAGTTACCCACCTGTGTTTGGTTCCCTCGTTAGTCTCTCTCCTATATATGCCTGTGTTTCCCTTCGTGCTCTGTCGGTTCATTCTGGTAGCAGGAAGGAGGACCCAAGCACAGAACATGCAGGCAGGAGTTGCTTTAAAAGGTTTATTAACAGGGTAGGGTACACGAGAAACGCAACACTGAGACACACAGGAGACGCGACACATGACATGAACAATGAACCAACAGAGCATGAAGGGAAACACAGGCATATATAGGAGAGAGACTAATGAGGGAACCAAACACAGGTGGGTAACTGAACACAGGTGAAAACACTCAGGGCGGAGACACGGGACAAAGAGTCCACATCATGACAGTGAGCAGGGAAAAGTTTCATCGTGGTCTGTCGCTGGACCCTAGACATCTACCACAAAGTCAGACTCAGAGTCAGAGGCTGAAAAAGCATGAGCAGGAAACCAGATTGTGGTATGACTAACAGTTGGCACCCTGGTTTCAATTTTTTTCTTATAAAACAAATAGTTCTGGTCTTCATTTCTGCTCTGCTGAGTCACATCTGAAGGCATTTGAAAGCACCTGTTGAACATCCACACTTGTAAAAATGCAGCACTATCCCACAAGGCATTTTGCTTGCCAGATGAATACACTGATTTATTTTAACACCTTAGTGAAATTGACGATTGATTATAAAGACAGATAACAGAATTCTGCCTTGTGTCAGGCTTAATAACAATGTTCCAAAGCTGGTATCTCTTCGCTTTGATTGATTAACGCTCTGTTATGTCGAGACAGATAACAACAACTAAATAATGATCCTACAAGTCTTTCTTTATCATCACTGTTACGCTGGTTTCCTGTTCTTCAGTGTTTTGACAGCAGTGACAGCAGCTGTAAATGTGTTATCATCAGAAGAGCTAAAATCAGAATTGACTGTTGAAAACAGTAAATAGTTTCATTTACAACTAAAATGTGGAACTTAGCTGGGAGTCATCAGCTGGAGTGAAAAACATGTTCATTATCTCTGGGGAGTGGTAGTTTTTCAATGATCACACCATCAAAGCTGTAGACTGAGACTTACAACTTAGATTCAAGTCAGACAACATAAAGATTTAACCCTGTAAAATCCCAGAACATTGAAAATAAATGATGCAATGAGATGCAGGGTTTGCATATTCTAGTGTTTGGCCTAAGCATTAGGACTTGTTCTCAGAAAACACAGTTAACAGCTTTGAAAGGAAAATGTTCAAATATTGTGTCATTTTAATTGTCAGAACTCATACCTGCGAGACATCTTGACTTGTAATTTTGTTCATGAAGACAAATGTAATTAGTTTGAGAGGGGCATGACACAGCAATCCACCCAAGGCATTTCTCTTAAAACCACAAATGTCAACCGCATGGTGGCACTATAAGAAAAGTCAGGGGATCAACAAAGTCAGTAGGCTTCATCCTCTCGGGCCCAAAATTTCATGACACTCCTCTATCCAATGGTTGTTGAGATATTTTATTGAGGACCAAAGTGGTGGATCGACCGACTGACTAACTGACCAACAATGGTGGTTTACCTTTGCAGAACGTATCTGGTTGGGTATAATCTGGTATTATCCATACTACATAATTAAATCTGAACATGAATTTTTTAAAATCTCTCAGAAAAAAAAAAACAATCACTACTTCATGCACATCCTCCCTTTTAGCACAAGTATGATGTTCATTTTGTCCATTAATAAAAATGCAAAGTAATGTGGGATTGCAAATCATTCAACAACTGCCACCCAAAATTACAATCATTCCAAAATATGACAAAGGGTTACAATGTAAAATGCAAGGAAATGTGATTTGATTCTAAAATCACAGCTTCAGCATGACTGTATTGCCTGTTTTTTGGTTTGTATTTCTTATTTTTGGTTTGCAATTCATAGTTTTTCCTTTTCTGTTATGGTAAATGGACAAACGTTCTAGGGGCAGGGATTCTGTATGGTGCGGCTCTGCTGTTTTTCTATTGGTTCGATAAACTGTCAGTCGTATCCTGCCAGGAACTCTGACAAGTGACCACAGAGCTCTGATGCTATTAGCATTCGTGCAGCAGCAGTCCCTAAAAGTTGAAATTAAAATAATTTCCACTGTCAGTTTTCATCACTTATTTATGAAACCTTACTGCTGACAATCGACATTCAACCCCATACAAGCCATGTTGCTCTTTTTTTATTTCAGCATAATTGAAACCACTTACACACCTCACCCATTTCACTCCTCAACACAATTCTCCCACCCGCAGCTCTTGAGTGTGTGTGTTAGTGCTTCTGCAGTGCTAGGCTGCCTGAGGGCTATTAAGAGGAACAGTAGAATAACAGCTGTATGATAACACAAACACACACACACACAAGCCCTTATGGCATAGCTGGTAGCGGCACTCAGGAGTTCGTCCCAGGGTGCACTTCGTCTGTTGGGTATGCACCATTGGCGCTCAGAGTGGGTGCCAAATCCCTGCTCTCTAATGACCACCATCTTTCAATGTCCTCACATGCCTTGCCATCATGGTGTACCCCCACCTACACACACACACACACAAAGACGCGCCGAAAGGGCTAAGGCTTAAACTATGCAAGCATGAGAACATATTTACCCTAAAATAATTCCTTTATGAAGCAAAGGCAGCCTTTCCTAAAGAAGTAATTACAGGACGTAGCCTCTCTAACATCTCCACTCCACTTTTTCTTTCATACAGCCATAATTCACTTCACCAAAAAACATAATAGCACCAATCGCAAGTCTAATCTGTTCACATGGAACTGATTAATAGTCCACAGTCTATCTGTAGTTGCCTGCATTCAGTTGGTTTCAGCAGTCGTGGAAAACATTTTTCATGCTTAGCAGCATGTACAATGTGGCCTGCTGCTTCCCTATTCCACTCCATACATTCTCACAGTCTCAAATTGATTCTAGCAGCAGCCAGCGTGAAAGTGGAAGGAGAGAGCAAAACATTGTGGTGGATGTATAAAGGTAATATTCATCCTTGCAAGTGGAGATTTATTATGGGAAGTTACACTTCTTGGACTGCAGTTTCATTTGAGTTTGCTTTAAAGGCCTCACAAAGAAATGGGGGAAATAAATGTACCACCTACAGTGGAGGAGAATACTTTTGAGAACCGCAGAACATTTATCAGTAGACACTCTGAAGTTGAACTGACCATATAAAAATAATGAACAATTTGACACAAATGTAGAGCATAAAATATAAACTAAAGATGTCATTCAGTTCATAATGGAATACGTTAAAGAACATAAACAGCATCAACAAATCAGCCAGACTGATGCTGGATTTTTAAGGATAATACTGATATTGGAGTTTTAAAAATCCGACAACAATACAACAGCTGATTTTTTTAAACAAGCAATCTTGATATTGATCCCTAAGATTTGTTTTTTAAAGAACTGTGACCAAGATACATACTGAGCGAGATATTTTGCAGTTGAAAAATCAACTTGTTCGTGCTGTCTGTTGCACAAACTACATAATGGAGACACTGTGTCTAAATTACCTAAACCCTAGTTTAACATACTGAAATTTCTTTATTCATTTATTTCTGACATATACACTGATACCAATATATCTACATAAGCTAATATTGGCAGATTTATCGGCCTGACCGATTTATCAGTCTTGCTCTGTCAAGTAGGAACGCCACCAGAGCAGACTCAGTTCTTGAAGACTCAGGTTCAAGGTAATGCAAATTCCACAGAGATCATAGTCCAGGTTGACTCGATAACATCATGATCTTCTGGTGTCTCATTCGTGCCATGAACATCTTGTTCTGCACCATCTCGCAGGAGCATACTGGGCTGAGAGCTGGGAACTGTGCGGTTCATTGGAGTAAACTGCCCCTATCTGTCCCTTTTGTACTCTCAGAACAATCCTGAGATGGTGTATGCTTTGTGACCATTTGAAAAAAAGGCATCAATGTGGGGATGCATGTGGTCAGTATAAGTGTTAAGAAATGCTGTGGCATTCAAATAAAGGACAGTTTCTCAGCTGTAAGAGTGCCAAATATCATGCCACACACCACAAGACCACTATCAGCTTGTACTATAGCGACCCGGCAGAACTAATCCACTGAGTGTCACTGTTTACACCAAAGTCTTAGTGTCATAGCATATTGTACAAAAACTGGAATGCATGAGACATTTTTTCACTCTTTCATCATCAACTTTGGGTTTCCCCTACAACTTTTTGTACTGTGTAACCCAGCATGACCTTCTGTCACTGTAACCCATCCAGGTTTGATGAGTTGTTTGTAGTTTGAGATGCTCTTTGACACATTGCTGTTACTCTCAGCTGTTACATAAATGTCTACTAGCTTGAAAGAGGTTTGCACACAGGAACGCTGACAGGAAGTGATTGAGTGAATACTTAGTGGCATCAACCACCATACCTCATTCACAGTAACAAACGGTAACCTTGCATTTATACAGCCATCAGCTTGATCACCCAGTCATTGAAAGTTCATTGATTTTCTATGGAGCTGCATTTCCAGTGAATATTAAACAGGCCACTCATTTATTGCTTTTAGCCAAAAACAGCTGGACTACTTTAAATTTTTGGCAGCCATAATGGATCACATTTTCCAAACTAACTTGATAGGTTCCAAGATCCATTAGCAGCCATTCAAAAATACAAAAAGTCTGACAAAAGGGCAAAAGATATAATATGCAGTGAAATCTTTGTAGTATTTCATCAGACTTGCTGTGTGGTGGAGCAACAGCTCAATGTTTTTTTGGGTAACAGATGATCTTTTTGTGGTATTCTACAAACCACTAATTTTCTATACACTCCAGTCAGTGTATAATAATGAACAGACCCTTTGAGCAGAAGCTGCCCCACCCCCAGTGATCAGAGTGAAGTGGTCATTGTCCGAACTCTTGTAGTGCTTAAAGTTGGTTTTGTTTAATCATTATTACCACTATCAGCAGTAATACCATTGATTTACCTTAATAAAACATCTAAAAATGTCAGAAAAATTCTAATGATATAATATCGTCAACATATACAATCGAAATACATTAGATTAATCCAACCGACAACAGTTTGTAATCAGAAAACTTTGTATTTTATGGCAATATTTAGTTTTGGTAAAGAACTGTTACCAACACTGCTGCTAAATTCCTGGAAGGAAGCCACCTGAAAAGATCTGGTTCTGAAAACCGCAATGCACCCTTGGGATGTTTTTAGGCCGAACATACTTCAACCGAGTGCTTGAGACTCAATTCAGCGATATATCACAACTCAAACTGTGCTCTACCAAATTACTGAGAAGACCATTGAAGGGTTTTTGAAGAGGTTGTGTATGCTTGGAATAACTAAGACTTTGTCACCACACATCTAAAGCATGGCCAGCGATAAATTAAACTTTGGCAATTCAACGATTAAGTTGAACTAGTACTATGTTGTGACCACTGGATAAGTCACAGGCTACATAACTGGGGACTAAAACATGCAATCGATTTTTATGCAGTTGAAAAATAGGCTAAATCCCATAAAAAAAGCAACAATTCCTCTATTCCTCTAGGACTAAATGTAGACTTCTTACTTTCCTCACAGTATGTCTTTGTTACTGCACATGTCAATAACAGCATGTAATCAATATGGCTCAACATTGATCCATACTGATCCTGTGTCTAAGTAATCGTTTGTCACTTCCTCAGTGCTCAGAATTACCACACTGTCATCTGCACATTAGCCAGTGCAGGCCTCTAGCCAATAAATATATTACATCAATATATTACATAACATGTAAAGGAGGCATAAAAGGAAACAAAAAAAAACCATACACTGATAGAGAGAGAGATGTTTATGTAATGTGTACTGATGGAGAGGTTGTTCAGTGAGTAACAGGGAAAGGCTAACTACATGTGTATGTGCTGATATGTGTTCTCGCATTGCTGTTTATGCATAACTGTATTCCTCCACGCTGTGTTAGCGAGTGTGTGTTTGTGTGAGAAGATAGCAAGTGCAGGTGAAGGTCGTCAGGAGGAGGGGCCACTGTTTGTCCCACTGAGCTGGATTTGGCAGCACTCTCACAGTCTATGAGAAGTGTTGTGCAAATGGGGCGCAGTGCGGGGCTCCATAAAGTACAGCCAAACTAAGGGTGTGTTTGTATGCTGACAGAGTTGATGTAGAGGCGGGGGGGGGGGGG
>LKNJ01000330.1:117779-170976 GCA_002120245.1 Maccullochella peelii | reverse complement strand
GGGGGGGGGGGGTGACTTGGGACACATATTGAGGCCGCCCGAGAGCGCAGCGAGTGCACGACAATGTGCTAGGCCAGCGGAACTATTTTTTTGTGGGTGTGGGCACCAACACTTGCTCCAAACACTGGCGTGTCCCAAGATCCCCTCCCATGTAATCTTTAGTGCCGTAGCTGCATCCTATCCATTATTAAAGCAGAGGGATGGAGGGAGGGGAGGAGAGACTTAGAGAGAAAGTGCGAGAGGGAAGGGGAGAAAAAGAGTCAAATAATTGGGGGAGGCACAAGGGCGCACAAACACATGGGTGAAAATGTTGACAATGGGAAGAGTTGACAGAGAGGTTGAAGGTAATAAAGAGACAAAGTGGGAGAAAGTGAGGTAAGACAATAGAAAGAAAGAACGAGCTGGGGTGCCAGTTCATGTTTAATTTTGAGCATGGCGTATAAATCAAAATTATCTGAGCATGCAGAGGTTTAGGACATATACGGAGGTATTTGTGATTGATGGGGCAGCTTGTAATGGGTCTGATGTCATTTCTTCTATTCAGTGCATTGCTTTACCTACAGCACACAGGGTGGACCCAAACAACCGGCAGGATGATTGATGTGGACAGCAGCAAGTCACAGACAGTCCTTCACACAATGCCGCACACGTTAATGTGCTTAATAGTACTAGTCCTGCCCCTTTACCAAGATGGCTAATGTTTGCTCTCTGCATGCAATTGAGTCTGGAGCACACCAGGTGAACAATCTGTCATAATTACAGAAGTCAGTGAGAGTGTGTGTGTATGCTTGTATACTTGTGCGTGTCCATTAATGTCCGGTGTAGCCACGGTGAGATGCTCTTTATCTGCAGGCCAACAGAAGCAGAGAACAGCTTGATGACAGATGACAGTGGATTTTTATCGTCAGTGTTCACATTCATCACATTCAGCACAGAGCACAAGGTGTTACACAGTATGCAAACACTACGTGTGCGCGCGTGTGTGTATGTGTGCCTATCTTCTGCAAAAACTTCAGGAACTGGGAAGAAAAATCAAACTTCCTTACAAACACAAATTAACTACTAAATCAAACAACTTTTCACGCTGGCAAATGAACTTAGTCGAAGAGAATGGGGATAAATCAAAGAGGTAAACCGCACAACAAGTCATCAAAAGACACTTGATTTTCTAAGCCCACAAACACAGAGTCAGCAGTTGTGCTCTTTAAGAATTTCAGTTCTTTAATCCAGTAGCAAAGGGCTTTTCTCATGCTTTTCTCACAAACAAAGCACTAATTACAGTATGAGTGAGTGGCTGTGTTGGCTAAAGCTGGCCTGCTAGGACATGAAAGGATAGCAGCACAGGCTGCACTCCCGCCTGCTAGCGCTGTAATTAACTCTGTGACATGACATTCCTCCTTCTTTCCCTGCTCTTCTCTCACTCTTTCTCTCATACACACACACACACACACACACCTCTTTCTCTTCCCCCTCTCCCTCTATGAGCAGCAGAGGAATCAAATTTAGCAAGATCATGCTTTGGTCAATAAGAACAAGGGATAGGGAGGGAGCGAGATGCAGGAGAAGAGATGGGAGGGTTAGGGGAGGTTAGGGAAAGAGGGACAGTCATCAGTACACACCCCTACACACCCCCTTCCCTCACCTCATCGCCAGCCGTGCTGAACCAAACCTGACAGCTATTCAATTTTCCCAAAGCTAAATCTAATCTGCAGCCGTCTCCCCCTCACTGACACACTGTTACACTGGAATGCCTCAGCCATCACCCACCCTTGGCAGCAGATTGGCACCATCACACATACTTCCCCCTCCACATCCACACAGTAACTCACACATTCACACACACACACACACACACACACACACACACACACACACACACACACACACAGATATACAATGTCATCCATGGGACAAGAAGGGCAAATAGAGGGCAAAAAGAGAAATAAGTAAAACTGCATTTTCATACAATACAATTTTGAATTTCTATGGACCCAAAAAAGAACTTATTGTAATACCTTAGCAGCAATGGTGAAAGCTATTATTTGTATCATGTTTTTTTCCACCAGGCTGAAACAGAGAAGCTTCACCCCTTAAAACAGTTTGGACTAGCCACCAAAAAAGTTTAAGTTTTTTGGTAATATCTACCCACAGGATTGTCTAAAAGCCTTCTCCCAGAATATAATTCTGGGAGGAAAATACTATCGCTCTTTATTTATTTGTTTAAGAACACCTAAAAGAAATTACACAATAATCCTAGACACTACTAAGTGTAATTTGTGGGTATTTATAGAATGTAAACTTCTTCTCAGATAATTAAAATTCACACATTCCCCAACCTCAGTATATCCAGTGTCCTCAATTGGTAGCTACAACACTGTACATAGATTCATTCATTCATAGATTCAGAACATGTTTGTGTGCGCAATACAAGACAGAAATTGCTTTAGCACTTAGTTTATCAAAGTAACTTCAACAACATAAAATAAACGGCACTTAAGCTACGTCAATTTTTTTTAACAAGTATGACAAATGCATAGCTTTTATAAATAAAAAAATGAATGCTAAATCAAATTAAAATTTTAAGTGCTGTTTAATATGAGTACTGCATGGAAAAATATAAAAAGAAAAACTCATATTGCAGTTCCACACACAGCAAGAGTCATTCTTCCACTGTTGTCATCCAAATATGTAATTAATTTTAAATGAACGTGAAAAACTGAAATGCATAATCATTTCCACTTCAAAATTAGATAATTAGTCATGCTCTTAAATCTGGTTAGTGTGACTAAAATACATACTCAGAACAAAAAGAGATATTTCTTTCCAAAACAGACAAACATGAAACTGCCTCCTTTCTGTGAAACAAGTCTTATAGAAAGGTAAAAAAAACACATATTGCTACACTTAACTCATCACGTGAGAAAACATTCACTGATTTCACTGAAACCCATTAAAAATAAACTGGTATTAAGCAAAGAATAATCAGTTTTTTGCACTCACCTGCGTGAAAGATGTTTGACTGATAGAGTTTGAAGCAAAAAATAAGTAGTTTCTTATTTTTTGAAAAGATGACACTGGTATGTTTTCATTTCCAGGTTTTTTATCAGTCAGTGATATACTGTAGAACTACCACACATACAGTATATTTTAAGTATAATAAGGTAGTGAAAAAAGAAAGGAGAAAAAAGAGAGAAAAGCTTTGTGCACAGCGTGTACTGCAGGGCTAGAGGCGCTGGCAACTGCAAGATGAACATGTATATACATATTTTATATTTCCTTTTTTCTGACTTTGTTAAGGCACCGTATTAATCAAGATTTAAAAACTATATTTCAGTGGATGCTCATATATTTATTAGATGTAAATCACTTATAACAAACAAATATTTTGTGTATCAGTGGATACAAATTTAACCACGGTTCTTCTCCTCCCTCTCTGTAACTCTTTCTCTCTACACTCCATTAACCCAGCATGCGCATGTTGTGCGTCTGTCTAAGCCTTTTGCCACTTCACTTCCCTGGACAACTTTAATACAGGTATATATTTTATAAGCACATACGCCTGCTGCCTATTCCTCGCCCTCAGGTACTGCTTATGCTTTCAAAAATAGAAAAGCAGACGTGCAAGGATAACTTTCAGACAGCCGCGGTGGCGATCCCACAGAATGGTCATTTGTCTTGTATCTTACCATTCCCGAGAGGCTTGAAGTTATTTCAGCGTGGCATAATGTCCCACTACTTTGATTTCAGAAAGCCATAACATCAGTGAGGTGAAAACTAGTCCAGCCAACAACACACACACACACACACAGCCATCACAGCCAGGCTGGCTCATATAGACAGGTTGCTCAATGATACATGAAATTAAAGATTTCAACAGAATAGCAGTGAAGAGGGTAAAACACACAGAGCTAATTCTAACTATCAGTGGGAGATGTTTAATGTGTCTCAAGCAGAAGTCTCCTGTCCGTTGTATGGGTGTGTGAGTGCGTGTATACACAGCCTGCGTATATGTACAGTACATGTATTGTATTTGTACATACAGTGATGAGAATACTGCTAACATCTGATTTGTGTAACAAATTGAAGGCGTTATTGATCATGTTTTTTTTTTCCTTCTTCAGGGACACATACACATAAGTGCACACACACACACACACACACACACACACACACACATATATACGCCCTGACTGGTTTAACCTTGAAACAAGAGCTATTTCCGATGGAGACAGGAAACATGGAAAGGGAGGACAGATCAGGACAGGAGAGGAAAGAGGAGGGAAGGGGTTGGGGGGTGAAAGGCCAAATGTTGCCCACCTGGATTTTTAAAAAAGATGTAAGATTTTAAATGTTGTCTCTGAAAGCAAACAAATCAGTTTATTTGAAGATGTTTTGCAACTCAGTTGTCATGCAATGATTTAATTATTTATGACTATTTCAAGTCATAAATCCATTCAGACTTGATCCTACAAACCTGCTTTCATTCTGACTGAAATGACTAAAAGCATCTCAATGCATTATGTATGAAAATATTAAATTAATATACTAATGTATTTGGATTAGGGCTGTCACTCAGTTCAAAAGATTAAGTAATTTATTGCATGGTTTTATGCTATCAATTATGATTAATCACACTTTTGCACTTTCTTTTTTAAGAATATCTCTCATTGAAGATGATTGAATTGGAAGTCAAATCAAGCATCAAATCAACACAAAGGAAGTATCAAATTCAAACTGTAGTATTTTAACTTGGAACACAAAATAACAGCATGAGCCACAATAGGTGCAAGATTTTGACTGTACAGAAACAGAAACTATGACAAAACATAAAACCTGATGAGCACTGTTTTGTCCTTATGTTACTTTGTGTGGTTGCTTAACTAAGATTTGTGTACTGTATCGTCATCAAGCAGCTTAGCATTTTATTTCCCACGTACTGGTCCATCTTTTATCTTCGTTAATGTCTCAGTGAAAAAGATATATTCAATCATTTTGAGCAAAAAAATACATGTAATTTATTTTTAAAGTATTTTTAGAATATATTCTATACATTATACAATTCGTAATGTTTTAGTGTGATGGTGCAAAACAACTTTAAAAAAATAAATAAAATGCCAGTACATTCAAGAGAGATCCTTGTGTCTGTCTATGTATGCAGCATGATTCAGGTTGTGTGTGTGTGTGTATGTGCATGTGTGCACGCGTGCATGCGTGCGTCTGTGTGTGTGTGTGTGTGAGACTCATGCAAAGGTGTGGTTATTTCCAAGGGAGTTTTGTTACGCTAGGGTCAGAGAGATAACTGATGAGAGACTGAGTCCATCTGTCCCCTGCCCTGGGGAAACACACCCGCACACACGCACACGCACACACACGCACACGCACACGCACACATACAGCCTTGGTCTTTTCTCTTCAATACCATCCTCCTCTCTATGTACAACAGTGTACTGTATATCCCTCATTCTTTCTGCCTATTTAAAAGCGTATGTGCCCCCAGGGGAACTGTGGTCCCTGCTCAGCTTTTCTGGACAAGAGCTCCTCGACTGTACCGGCTACACAATAATGCACAACGTAGGACGCTGTGACATGTTGCCAAAGCCTGCGAGTGAATGCATGCGTGCATTTATAAATCCTGCACATCTGACGATACCATGAGATCCAGCTACCAGTTTGGTGTGAGAGATGCACTTTTCCCAAAAAAAGGTCTCCAGTCTTTTCTTTGCTCAATTAACCCCGCGGCCTTCATTTGCATTTCATAAAGAGGTCGTCACTCTGTGGGAGGGTTATCTTCTTTTTTGAGGCACAAAAAGATGAGAAGGGGGAACAGTTTTTATCCTGTCAAAAAAAGATAACACCACTCCTCTGCCTTCTGAGCGGCTGATGAAATCCATGCTATTGGCCCATATGTGTCTATGTGACTGTGCATGTGAATATGCAGTGTGTGGTCATGTGCATACATTTATGTGTGTGTGGGGGATTCTATATGTGTGCACTCATGTATAGGGTACATGAGTACTCTAAGTGACAGACACAAGTCCTGGTTGTGCGTCACATCAGACCTCTGCAGGCCTGTGTGACACCTAACTAGCCACACACCGCACTGGGTCTCTGCATCCACCAGGGTCTTAAACTTCCAGCCCCAAGCACAACATTATGTGTCTGTGCACCTGCTGAGAGGTTAGCTTCAGCTTGGCCCTTTATCCACCGGCTATCCATTAGCCAGTTTTAACTCATGCTTCATCAACTGACCCTCCATTAGGAAAATTTGCATTCCAGCACACTCAAATCTTGCATTAATGCCACAAACCAGAGAGGAAGAGGGATGGGAACAGACTGCAGAGAGGTACGAAAAGAGGTAAGGGGGTGTTAGAAATGTGAAGAACATTCAGTTGCTTAGCAAAAAAACAGCGCTTTCCGGAGAGTGTGTGTGTGTATGCATCTGCCAGAGTGCTTGTGAATTGGACACCCATTTAAAAGGCACATGTTCCGAATAAGCTTTTAAATCTGTGCCTACCTAGTCGACATGCATTACCGATTCTCAAGTGGCTAAAAAGCACAGGTCCTGCAGTTTAAGAGATGAAGAGTGACATTTCCCTCAACTCACAAATTACAGCAGTGATTTCTTCTCATAAGCTGCTCTTTCACATCCGCACAGCAATTTTAAAACTCTCTCAAAAAGGTAGGCTATCTGTAAGCTTTTAAATAAACAGCTGCTTTACCCACAGCATCACATGGCCTAATTCCGCTTTGCAAAAAAAAAAAGAATCTTTAATACAGTGTGTGTCCCTGCGTATATTTACACACTGGGATGCTGGGAACATTTTTTTAAATAAAAAAACATATATTTCAAGGACAGTAGAGCCCTTTATTTTTTTTACAGAAAGCCTATTCTCTAATATTTTGGCAGAGTCAAACTGACCAAAAGAAAACACTGCTTAAATCCAGTCAGGTGGACATTTGAATACTATTTTAAGAGTTTTGAGGTTCCAGGGTGTACTTTGACACCTGAAGTCGTATTCAGACAATAAAGCTGCTCACCTTCTGCAGCAGCTGGGAGCCAGAGTACTTTGCCGAGATAGACTTCATCTCCCCACCAAACGCTGAAGCCCAGAGCTTCACCCTGCAGATGGCACACACACACGCAGCACACAAAGACAAGCAGAAACATTTTTAAAATATATAGCCTACACATACAGGCCATAACTTAGAAACTACTTTTTGACTGATTTTACAAGAGCATTCTGTTGCAACCATGCCAATGTATATCATTTTATACTTGATATAACAAAAAGACAGAAATTTGGAGAAACAAAAAAGAGGAGGAATTACATTCAATACACACACCATTAAACAGCCGTGAAAACCATTCAAGGGAGGATGGCAATAAGACATCAAATATTTTTAGACTCACAGCTCTCGTATTTTTAAGTTCTGTTTTGAAACTTGGAGAATCAAGTGATGCGAGGCACCTTTGCGTAAAAGAGCGTCTACTTACACGGACGGAGGGATGCTTTGGTGGGTTCCTCCCACCTCAGTGACACTGGTGCTTAGAGTTGAGAAAAGTAAAAGCAGACACGCACACCAGGCACTGAAAACCACACAGCTCCGATCCACCTGCATCTTGGGCAAAAATACCCTCCCTACGCGCACAGTTCGAGTTTTGGGCTTATGCTGCCACAGTGGATTCCCCCCACCCCTCCAGAGAATCCAAAAATGAAATGGGGAAAAAAATGGAGGAAATCAAAAGTCACCTGTGCTGACTGACTAAACCATTCATGGCAATGTGTTCAGCTGTTCTTGGTGCGGGACGCGGATGAGCGACGCGCCTTGGCAAACTGCAGGATCCTCAGCTGTGTGAGTTATCCAAAGTGCCGCGGTGTGGCCCCGCTGACCGGTGCTGTGCACACGGCTCTGCGCGACTCCTCCGGCAGGGAAAGTCCGCTCAGCCGCTTTGTTTGACCGACCTCACCCGCAGAGAGCAGAGAGTGGAGGTTCAATGGGGAACCGGGGAGATCATCAAACGATGCAGCGCACAAGAGCACGCCTACTCCTCTTGAGTGATGCGACTAGCCTCCTCTCTCTCTCTCTCTCTCTCTCTCACTTTCTCTCCGCCTTACTCTCAGGATCTGAGCATAGGCTACTGAGGATGGTGTTATTGTTGTTGTTGAATTACGCCATACTTCTGCCTCTCTCTCTCTCTCTCTCCCCCCCCCCACTCATGGGCTCTAATACAGGGCTATAATAGCTAGCCTTTAGCTTTCATGTCAGATCAAGTCAAGCACTGTATGCCCAGTTCACTGAAGCAGGAATGACTGCCAAAGTGCTGAGGAAAGACAGAGAGGGAGAAGAGAAAAGAAAGTGTGTGTGTGTGTGTGTGGAAGGTGGAAGGAGAGAAGGACCAGATGAAAAGTGAGTTATGCTGCATGAAAGCATGTCAATTAAATGCACTTTGCAGCAGTGATGTGGCACTGGCAGTGTGTGGGCATATGGGTTGTGAAAGAGGATGAGAGCCCCCAGGCAACGGAGCCCATGGGACAGATTGTGTTTCACATAGAGCTGGAAGGATTCTGGCAAAGCACTGGAAGGGGGATCAATGCGACTGAGTAGCCTATCTTTGGAGGGTTCACCTTTGACATAATATGGGTTAAACATCAGTGTGAAACAGCTGGTCCTGGTTAGTCAAACCCACAAAACAACCATAGTCACAAGAGTCTTTACACCAACACATACAGAAGAGTCAACATCACATTCGGTAGGATTATAGCCTTTTTTATTTAAAACAAAACTGTGCATACATTCAGCAAAATAAGTATAAGTATTACTTTTGCATTCTGTGTGCCAAACTTCAGGTAGCATATAATAATACTGGCATACATGGGACATTCAGTTGAGAAAACTCAGTGTTTAACTGCAAATCAACATTTGTTTTTCAATCACCTGATTTTTGCATACAGGTTATTTCTCTGATATACTGGTTTTCCCAGTGACTTCCCCGCAGTGGCCAGTGCTTTGATGTCACTGGAAAAGCTCCCAGCTTTCCAAACCAACGAGCGTAGACCATTCTCTAATGGGACTATAATGAAGTCAGCCTGAAACAGTGCAAACGCTGTGTGGAGATCTGGTCTGACAATAGAATGAAGCAAACTCAATTAACGAAGAACACTGAGAGTGACAAACTGTAAAAATACATCAAATTTGTGCTGTAAAACAATGTTGCTGCGTGATCATTCTTAATATAGAGAAAAGCAAAACTCCTACTCAGTCAATCAAAACACCACCTTACTACTGGAAATATACCTGAGCACTTAACATTAGTTATCTACTTTTAACCTGACAACTGAGCAAACACTTAACTTTCAAAATTGATTTTAACAGATGTGTGCAGTTATTCAGTGGGGCTCAAAAATAAAATATCAGCTGTGGTAGTTGGACTGATTTTTCTTTACTGAATGGGAGTTTTTATCCACAAGGCCAAAGTCTCCCCTGAGAGAGAAGTGTTGTTGTGTATGGCAATATCACTGAGCAAAGCAGGGCCATTTCACTTACGATGCGGTCTGAATAATAGCAGCTACAGTAAGTGGAGTGAATGGCCAAGTAAAAACCAACATAAAGTATGGAATAAAGAGGAATATGTGCGCATTTCAGTTCAGTTCAAGGAAGTCTTCAGTATCAGGACTAGAGGGTGGAGAGGATAAGTTATTTCTGTCTTCACCCACTCTTATTTGTTACTTTCATCCCATCCCAGTCCTTTTGCTGTTGTCCCCTCCAGATCTCTTTCGCTCTTCATCTTGTTTTAGTGACAGGTAATTATTTACCATGTTGAGTATTACAGAGCTTTCACACAAAGGGTAGGTCTAAGCATAAGTGGTGATCAAAGTAATAATATAAAGGCATCTGCATTGGACCGCCCTTAACTGCATTAAACTGACATGATTTTTTTTTTTTTAAATAAATATTATATTTAGCTGATTTTGCAAATTTAAGCAAATAATTAGACATGCAAAGCGGCTCCAAAGTAAATAAAAGTCAGATGATAATAAGGTTATTGAACATAAATTCCTTATGTCTCTTATCTACTCCCAAGGCTTGTTTCTTTCTGTCTCGCCCCCTTTGAGAAAACACAATGTAATACCACTTATGCCCCATGGGACCCCATACACCATCCCATTAGTCCCTCATGATTCACAATCTATTGTTATAATAGCTTGTAGCCATGACCCAAAAGACACAGCTAGTTTGGAGAGAGAATAACATTGTTCCAGTGAAATTATTCCTTTGCAATAAAAAGATCTATCAGTTCTAGTAACTAGCTATGATCCAACCTCTTTTCCACATAATTTCTAATTCATGCACATGAGCTGGATGGATGGGGCGTTGAGGTAGGAGGCTAAAGTCTGGATTAGCAAGGGATTCTTGTACACAGTAAAGTCAACCTTCAAACCACTGCGTAGCATGCAGTCGCCATGGGGATGAGGTTATTAATGTGGTGAGCAAGAACTGAAATTACATGAAGGACATAAACAAAATATTGCATTGATAGATAGATTTATAAATGTATTCATAGATAATAAAGTCCTGCACACACACACACTTAATGTAAAAAATGTGGAGGAGAATGAGGCATGGGTCATATCAGATGAAAACAACATCAAAGACTAATGACCCAGTACCCTTTTCCATCTTCACACGCCCACGACCCCTCTTGTTTCTCCTCTAACCCTCCATTTCCTCAGTTGTGAATGGTGTAATCACACCTGATTTTGGAGAGCAGAGTGTACCTAAGCTGGTGGTAATTGGCCTGTACCTGGCATTTCAGTGAACAAAGAAAACATTCTGACATCTTTGATGGTGCACTTCCTTTCCCATCCAATAGTGATGGCTTTCAATTCCCCCTATGCCCCTCAAATGTAAAACCTGTAGGTTAAAATACGATATAAGTCATTATCTTATCAGATTTTTTTTCAATATAGCTTCACTGAAAAAAAAATGAGTACACAAAGAGTCTGTGCCTTGTCTTCCTGTTATAAAACCTAGTTAAATTAAATTTTGTTCCACTTTTGAATAGTCCTTGATGCCCTATCTTAACCTGATACAATTATGCTAAATTAAAGAAGCAAGAAATTATCCAAAGAGCATTTATCTAAAAAAATAAAAAAAAATCAGTTTTGTTACATTGACTATATATTTTCTCCTATTTCTGAGAAAGTGAAAAAAAATTATCAAACAAAATTAAGTGTTAACTTAAACTTGACAAACTTATGAGATGCCCTTGATATTACTGAAAGGTGTTCTCCAAGATGAAAGTGTCTCTAGAAAAGTCTATAGACTGTGAACTTGTGTGAGAGCTTCATCACCATGGACATGTTTCCTTTTCTGTTGTCCCTAGTTTGACCTCAGGGCTACAAGCTATCCCGTATCTCTAGCAGCTCATTAGCATCAAGGTCAATTCTGCATACCACTACAGAATAAAGGATCAGGGGGAAAGGGTATCCGTATTAGCATGATTGAACTGGATACGCTGATACTTCAATGAGCTTCACTTGCAGCACACATGATTTTTCTTTTTTTTAAATCATGCTCCCCAAATATGCAGGTTTTTTACTGGACTATTGTACTGGACTACTCCTCAGACCTACATTTAGGTGGTATTTTAGCCACAGAGTGACAGGTATGAGTGAGCAAGGCATGAATAGTGCCTTGATGATAGAACACAAGAGAATTGCATCTTTGGCAAAGCTGATCAAACTGAGAGTTGTTCCCATCTATGGTCATCATAACCACATGACTGCTACTGTTCCATCCTACAGGTCTACAAACAGTCCCTATTAGACATCTAGTCACTTACCGTCTATTTTATGTGTTAAATCATGGGATGAGGTTGTTATATTTTACAGTTTGAGCTATTGCCGAGCCAAGGCATCTCTGTCCAGGCTGGTTTGTATTTACACTAGAAGTCGGGAGGCGGGAGATTGTGTCTGTGCGTGAGCATCGATGTTCTTATCTGTATAGACAGTGATGGGCTCAGTCCCATTAGTGCCTGGGAATTTCAAAGCACACCATGAATAATTCTTTGTTACCAGGCTCAGAACTCACCTTGCTCCTGAAATATCTCCCTTAATTCAATTAATAATGAGATGCCAAAGAATTTCCTCCATCAGCACTGGCAGGGAAGCAGACGACTGTGTTTGATGAGATGGAACACGGCTGCCTGCGGAATATGCACCATCATGGATCAAAATATCCACAGCATGCAAGATTCATGGGCTCGGAAAACAAGGACAAACTGCACAGAGCTTTGCCACGATGAACAGCAGGGGGCGGTGGTCGCCTCAACGTGAGAGAGGTGAGCTCATGCCTGGTGTGTCACCTGTGACACCAGGACAGGAAAAAATGAATGATTACTTGGCTTTCCCCCTTTACTGGAAACTGTGTCCTTGAATTGAACATTTGATCTCTAATGTTGGCAAAGGCTGACTGTGCTTGTACAAGTAAGCTCTTTGAATAGGAATGTTAAAGCAGAAGAAAGTCAATGAAGGCTTTTGGGAGAAATCATCTTCAATAGTGGCTGTCAGTAGGCTATACAGTAAACTAGGTTGAATAGATGATTAAAAAGCTTGTGCTCGGAGATTCACTTGGACCTCTTGAGAGATTCCTCCGGTGCTGGTGAAAGGTAGCCTAATTTTCCAGACTGGCATCTCTTCTTTAGAGAAATTGCTGTGGTTGTTTAAGTGCAATTTTAACACATTTCAAAAAAAGTGATAAAGGTTTTCCCAACAGGGTACCACTCAGTCACATTTAGGAAGCTGCTCATTATCTATCATGTCAAAACTATCTATCTATACTTTAGAGATGTTTAATAACCTAATCCAGAATAAAAGAGGTACTATATAAAAGCATATAACATTTTAGTTTGATGAAAAGTAGTTCCTGAGTGCTAAAAGTTCAGAAATTCCTCCTTGCATAAATGGTGCCAGAGACTATCAATCATGGCTAATGTTCCCATTTTCTCTAAAACTTGCACATGAGAATATCTTCATAGCTGGCCTAAGGCATAAGCAGAACACTGTTAGCAGCTGCTTAGGGCCCCAACGCCTCCAGCAGCAGGAGATAAACTTGAAGTCCTCTATTCAGTTTTTTAAATAATTTAGGCATTTAAATTGTTTAATGTTTTATGTTTGCACTTCAGTGAATATTACTGAACAGATATTGTTCGGTCAAATCACTTTCTGATTAGGAACCAAATGGTTTGGACTGTGTTTAGATTGGAATCATTAAACACTAACATCCAGCAGCGTTTCTTCAAGCTGTCACACACTTACTCAAAAAGTCTGTATAATGTAGTAACTGTAATATCTTAACACTTTAGAGTTCCTGATAACAACAAGGTAGTTCGGTCGCCGAGATCTTCTTCAAGGGACATCTAAAATATTTACTCTATTTAAAGATAAAGAAAAATACAAAAAACATTAATATAATAAGAGAGATGCAAACAGGAATCCTTAAATTTATTTCAGTGTATACTAGATATCATACATTCCACAAAGAGCAAGTAAAATGTCACACCTTTAACAAGACAATGCCATTTTCTGTATCTTGTATGTTTGTATGCTACTGTATCTGTAGCTAGTGTATTGTTGATTACATATTTGTCAAATGCTTTCAAAATCAACATAAGTGTGCTGATTAAACTAACCAGTAAAGATGCAGCAGACAGATCAGGAGGAGACGCAGACCTGCACAGTCCTGCGTATGGTGTCTTCTGACAAGCAGTCAATAGTGAAAGAAAGAAACAGCTTGCTCAGCAAAAAAAAAAGAAAAGAAAAGAGTGGGAAATGAAGATATCCTATGAAAAGCAGGAGGAGGAGAGGAGGGTGAAATCAGCGCTTCAGGCATTCTAAAAAGGACACCAAAGATTAATTTGAAATTCATTGAAAATATACACAGAATGGGATGCATATTAGTGAGCATAATTGTGTTTAAAAGCAATTATACAATTATACACCAGTCATTTCCTCTGCTCAGAGATAGAAATCAGAACACTGAATCATTTATGAAAGAGAAATGAGCTGATTGCAAGTTCCATAGTGGCCAAGGGAACTGTAGTATTGGTGACGCACTATACATAGTAGTTGACAAAGAACATCATGAAACTAAGAAATACTGGCATGTTATTCAAAACTCATCTGCTTGTGTGTTTAGACAGTAATTGTACTTTTGCCTGTGAACCATGCTGAGCAAAAAACAGAGGACTGGTTTGGCAAACAATCACACCATGACCATGACCTTCACGTATAGCGCAAAGGCGGCCAGCTACAGTTCCTCACAACTGTGTGGCAGCTACAAGAACCTCAATTAGCCAAGTAATTAGGTCATATATCAAAACAATGAATCGCCTGGGTGAGGAGGGACAGAGATGGTCGGAGAGGAGATGAAGGAAGCAGAGGAGAAAGAGGGCGGACAGAGTTTAACGAGGAAAGGCGGAAACAAGGATGTATAGGGAGATGAAAAACGATGGAGTTGGAGGAACCAGGTGAAAGGAAGACAGAGCGAGAGAGAGAGAGAGACTGGAAGAGACAGGAGGAAGCCATATGCTTTAAAAAGGCATAAAGCATAAAGGAGAGAAAGAAGAAGGTGCTAAAGAAAAGACAGGCCAGTAAATTGAAAGCACCTGGAGCACAGTATGACAGGGGCAGAGAAAGAGGAAGATCTGACATATAATCTGGTGTTTAGACTGTGTTTTTTGTTGGGATTAAGTGAGTGTCACCCTGGTGTCAAATCAGCATGGCTCTCAACACTTCGGATTTGTAAGGAAATGCAAGAGCCAGACTTCTCGGCTATCTCACGGTGCACACGGATAATCACATAGAATTATTTCTGTATGATTTTTTTTTTAATGTCTGGAAACATCTCACCTCTCTGCTGTTTTTCTTGTCATTAGAAACTGCAATTAGGAATCAATGACATTGAATGAACAGAATTAAATATTTTGAAGAATCTGATGCACATTCAGTAACTTTTAGAACACAATTTGTGATGCCTAACGTTGACAACAACAAAAAAAAAAAAGACATCCCAACACTCATGAGAGAACTACATCAGGTCTGACAAGAGGGCACTAGGATGTCAGTGTGTCACTTTCTGAATATAATGTGTTTGTGTATGAATGCAGGCATGCATGCGTGATCACCCATCCAGTCTGTCTCCTTTCCCCTTTTTCTAAACTGTCACCTCTGCACTGCTGGTCTCCTGAGGGCCAAAGCATCTCATAGCTTATACACTTTACACGGTGTCCTCACACTTGCGCTGTGTTCAGATGCAAAGCAAGCCAGGTAAACAGACAGAAAACAGGGATTGTGCAGTGTGTGTCAGAGATGTACACACACACACACATTTTCTTAAACAACAGTAATTCTTAAAGCACTATGACAACATGCATAATTAAAGGCACTCTACCTAAAATAGAAGGGTGGGATAGAGAGGGTATGGAAACAAGAGATGAGCGAGAAATGAGAGACAGACAGAGAGGGGTAACGGAGGGCTGAGGGATGTCCACAGCAATAACAAAGCAGAAAATAACAATGCACAAATTGTGTGGCTAGCCTGACTTCTGTATAAGGGAGTAAACTTGTCAATTTTCTTTTCCATCTTGAAACAAACAGTGTGAAATGACTCAAGCAGCTGTCTGATTGCCTGACTTGATGGGAGAGGTGGCTTCATTATGTGGAGAAATAACAGGCCCGCTGACGAAGACGTCTGTGATATTTGCATTATTTTGTGTAGCAGATTAAAAATGGCATTAAAGTGCTCTACATTCACAACATGTTCACAATTGATTTGCCCAAAGCATGCCATTCCATTTTACATTCCCCAGCCACTTCAATTAAAGAAAAAACACCTTGCTGTTAAGTCCTCTCCTTACCCCCATTATTCTCTGCCTCTCCTTTATTTTCCCTCTCCCTCCCATCATCAGTTTATTTCAGATATGCAATCTCCTTTTTATCTTTTTCTTGTGTCTCGTTGGCCGTGCCTCAGTGCACCTTATTAAAATGTATATTTTCAAATCATTCTTCAAAGGCGAACTGTTTGCCTAGAGAACCAGAGCCATGCCCCATGTTACAGGAAATTACAGTGAGACTGAGCAGAACCAGATAGCCCACCTCTTTCTTGCCGCCTGCTTTCTCTGTATTGGTTTGGCAACATTGTGTTACACGGCTGCAAATCAAGTGGCAAAACACTGCACACTTTCACTCATTATATTAGTCTATCATTGTTTCGTCAGATTCTTAAATGCAGCCAAGGCATTCGGCACTTCAGTCAAAACAGCCTATGTTCAACCATTTATAAAAGCAAATATTTATCTCTGCAGCACTCAATCTGTAGCCAAAAACCAAAACAAAATATACATATTTTTAAAAATCCCAAGGACATCTTTAAACAAACTGACTGAGATAGTGTAGAGCAGCACATAGAGAAACTCCTCTGATCCACCCTTGGACTGTTTATTTGTTAAGCCTAGCCTGTCTTGTTGATAACCAACTCATTTGCAATGATAACATGCCCAAGAGGCTAAAATGAGGCCATTCACTGCGGCTGTGCTGATAGAGGATGAGGAACTCGGAGGCTGTGATTGGCTTGACTGTGATGTTCAATTAATAGTCAACTCACCGAGTCCTAACGCACATCAAAGTGCTCCACTGGGCCAAATCAATGATTGACATTGCAGAATAATCCCAGGCACTAAAGGGCTGAGCAATATTATCTCTAACTATTTACCACAATGGACACACTAAATAATATAATATAAATATAAAACAGCCAGTATTATTCTGCCAGTATTATTTTTAAAGAGAATGCTGCCATCCAGGCTCCAGCCAGCTGTGTAAGAGGCGTGTGAACACGGATTCTTGAACAAAAAAGTCCAACTTCACCCACCTAGCATCCTTAGTGTCCTTCCCATCTCTTGTGCTCCCAGAATGCAAAGCAGCTTAGACAGTGGGACCCCGTCACAGTTTGGCTGCAACAAAGGAGTTGTTGCAGGAGTTGCGGAGTACCCTGTGGGCCTGTGCTTTCTGGCTAGCAGCTTTACATATAAAACAGGCCGGCCTATCTGTCTCTGCACAGGCTGCGGCCACAAAGTCCGAATCCCCAGCTTGAAGCACTCAGAGGATCCTCACTCTGGAGTTCTGCACAGGGAGAGATTAACAACAAACACTAAACATGACTCTTCTGTCCATGTCTCGGAGAAGGAGGGAAATTATGAATTACTGAGGGAAGTTTGGTCAAATAAAAGTCTCCGGCTTCACTGTCAGCACAAAGAATCTCTGCCCCTGTCGTTCAAAGTTGTTGATAAATCTTTATTCCTCCTTGAATATTTATGTACATTATTGGTTCAATTTAACATGAAGCTTTAACATCTGTCATGTTGCAAGCTACTGTCGTTCAATTTGATATGGAGTTGTAGTCACGTTTCAAGTTATTGGCACTTACCATGGTACTCTCTGCAGCAAATAAAAACCATTTAAATGCTGTCTTTACTTTGGCTTTCATAATTGGTCACAGAGAGTCCAAATCTTAATGTATTATAATTCATTTATCAGGAGTTACAAGACATCCAGGGGCAGCCAACAGAAACTGTGACACAAGAAAACGCTGACATCTAGAGCATGTTATATGAAGTTACACTTTCTAAGTACAGATGTGAGGCACAAGGCACATTCGGAGCAAAGCAGGCCTGTATTTGGTTGAGAAACAAACTAAATGTTGATTTTTCATCATGAAATCAAGCTCTCCAATTGTGTCTGATAAATTAGCCCAAATCTATATGGTCAAAAAATGAAGGGCCTTTAAAGGGTAGACAAACCTTTGACAATAACCTTCTACACAATCTTTTTGAAAAATACGCAGCAGGTTTCTCTGTTATTGTATGGCTTCTGTACTAAAGCACTAGCCTATATCTTATATAACCATAAATGGTTCATTAGGCAACTGACAAAAACTAGCTTTTTATGGAAAAGCTTCATGAAATGTGTCATATTTGTCTGACATAATGTGTCAGAAAAGCCTGATCTGCAGTTGAAAATTTTAATAAATTACAACACACAAAAAACACTATAAAAACACTGGGCCCCACTGTATCTGGGTCTCTGATAAGGTCAGTATCACCATATGTGATTTCATACTGTACGGGTCTTGTTATACAGAATGCTGTTACTCACTGCAGCGCACATTACTGAATGCATAGCTATCCTGATCTCTAGTGGATGTATTATAAAATTACATGCTCAATGAATTCATTAGAGTCATACCAGCCATCACAACCCTCTTTCTGTATACCACTGTATCAGTGAGCAGCTTGACATGTCAGTCTGCTACAGTCCATCTGTGTAACTTTAATACCCCAAAATTATCTCTGCTGCACATCAGAAAATAAGTTAGGCCTACCCCAGGGAATGACTCTTTGTGTTAGATTGATCTAAAAGTGTACTACAATAGGTACCGTTTTACTCACATGGTTGGTTTGTTTTCTACATTTCAGTTCTGAGGTACTACGTTTTAGAAGTCAAAAGTTCACACATTTGATTTAAAGCTCTGCAATTTGTTCTAATGTTCTGCATAGTCTCATTGTTTGCCCCATTAACCAATGTGCCTAAGGAAATTGTATAGTCTAGATCAGTGTCTGTTCAGTAATTTGGTCCACAGCAGCATATCTCAACAACTACTGTACTGACCATTGACGTCAAATGCGGTATTGATAGTCAAGGTTTCTAGGATCCAGAAAACATCAAACCAAAACTTCACACATGTAGTACAAATCAGAACACTTTTCATACAGTACACTCCATGAGCTTTCCTCTGGCCCTACACCCAGGCCACTGCACATTTCAAACACCAGATTTCCATGAAATGTGCTGGATATTCTAAATATCACATACACCCAACAATTACATATGTTGCACATTATCACACTGTATAGACAAAAACAACACTGCTCACAACAGTCCACACACTACAGGCAGTGTTGTAGATGTTATTTGGAAAACGTAGGCCTAATCAATAAAGTAAAAAGTAAAACTAACTAAAGGGTCAGCTAACACAAAGAAACCCAGCAGAAGTAATTAGTTACCTATCAAAGGTGCCTTCCAACAACTTTTATGAGCTGTAAGATTCTGTGAGGTGATTAGAAACGCGAGTCTTGAAAAGATCCCTTTGGGTTTGGTTTATGGTCAGCCATTGCAGAGGTGACTTGTTGGGATTAGGGCTAAAATTGTCAACAAGTTGCCTAAATGACTGGGGGAAGGCCTACCTGTAGACGTATTCTTCGTCCTCTGCCGCTTCCGCACACTTCCGGCCCCCAGTCAACTGCACTTAGAGAAGAAGCTGATCTCAACCGTCAATCCAACTCCTGGTCAGGCAGCAAACAAGCCGACCCCCCCCCCAGAAATGTCGAAATAGCGGAGCCTACTGGAATTACGCCTAATTCTGAATTCCAACAAAAGTAATCATATTACTAAAACGCGTTACTACGGTACTTCCAATCTCATGGTTACAGGTGTCACGGTCAAGTGCCAGTGGGTTGCTAGGACCAAGTGCAGCCGCTAGATGTCGCTGTGGAACACAGGCACGTTTTAATAAGTGATTGGGAAAAATAGGGCGTTCAAAATACAGTTAAAACCTTGAGTTTTGCTGGACTGTGAATGACATGGTCTTATTTTTAGTTTAGATATTTCCAGCTGCTGTTTGTGATGTTGCAGCTGAAAATATTATTTGTGGAAATAACAATTCAGTGGCTCAGTGTTCTTCATGTGGTGTCATGTAAGCCTAGCATACCTGCAGAGTCAAAATAGTTAGATAGTCGTTGCCAACTCTTAGACTAGGGCACATGCTGTATGACATTGCATTACAGTAAGGTGAGTAGTGTAGTCTCAAATAAATTATAATACCAATAATAATAATAAACAAAAACAAAATATGTGTAGTTGAAACTGTAGGGTCTTGGACACAGAGAGCATCTTATGACCAGAAGAAGAAAGATGACATTGTGGCTCTGGTTTGAGGTTACAAATTATCATATGGCTAATATGATTGCGATTGAAAGTGTTTGATTGGACAGGGGCCGATGGGTAAACTGTCCCAGTGAGGGGCACTGACATTTTAGGTCAGAGAGAGGTGAGAGGAGAGAGCAGATGGCACTCAGGAGGGAAGGCAGAGCTGGCCAAAGACATGGAAAGCTGTGGGTCAAAGTAACGAATAACAACATGATCAAACCTTTGGTAAATGCATTATGCAAATTAAAATAGGGTTTGGTATCGATTGGATTGTAATTACAAACAGGAAAACATAAGCAAAATTTGTGATATGGTACAACACAACTACTTAACATATAAACACGGCACACCTTTTCCTCTGAATATCATTTATTGTTCAATCTACATCAGTCGGTCCTTGGACAAACCACCTCGACTCATTTCATAGTTTGCAGGATACATTTATGACCAAAGAACACATTTCACACTGCTACAGATTGACAGAACTGCCATATCGAATGTTAAGATATCTATTTACTGTCATGCTGAGTGTTTTTATCAGTAGTAATGACTTACTGATGCTGTTACTGCTGCTAGTGTGGCTTCTGGCATAATAATGGCATCTATAAGTCCCGGTGGGTGGACGGCATTCCATAGTATCGTCCATACGTAGGAATTTGTACTGTAATTTACAGTTAGATGAAACTGGACCTTACATTGTCTGGCCCAGCTTAAAACAAATAGACAGACATTGTAATATGTTAATACTTTGTAGAAAAAATCATATGCACTGATACTTTTCACCAATCCTCATAGCACAATGTCTTACTTGTACCTATGTTTATTAGTTGTGCAATATTTGAAGATTGTAAACAGCTATGATCGTATAGAGATCTTAATGTATCTACAGCTTTGTATATCCTTTTGGTTATGAGGATTAGCATAGTCATCCTGTACCTAATAGTATTTCATGATTACATTGTATATAAAAAAAGACCTCCGCAGAGTGACACTTCTGTACATGGATGTGTTTTTGTTTTGTACATAGCTGTAATGGTTAGCTTTCATTTTCACATTGTCTCATTCTGTCTCTCACCATATTTTATGGCAACTCCTTTGTAGCTTCACTTTGGCAGTCAAACCCAGTGGTGTGGATGCAGGACCCATGGCCTCCCTTGTCCAAATGCTTGACTCTCAGAGAGTCAAGTCATCGCAAGACCCGCATTCCTGCCATGCCCTCAGACGGGCAGTCTTGTGCAGCATAGTTCCTTGTATAGTCTTTGATAGTTTGTTGTTAGTGCTTTCGCAACTAACCAATGTTGTGCTAGTTTGTAGAACCCCCTTTGTCTGGCTGGTCTGTAAAAGGCCGTTTCACAGTTAAGTCCCAAGCAGCAGTCTTGTTCAGGGGTGGGGTGAGAGACGCCAGAGGTTCTGAAGGGCCAGTAGTGCTGGTCCATTCACTCCAGCCAGATGCTAGACCAGTGGTTCCCAATATTTCCCTTCTCTTACACTCAAAAGCTTTTTAAGCTCCTTCTTCTTTGTGCCATATTTGATTATTTTAAGCTGCAACTCATGCAAGACTCTCTGTAATCCTTATTATTAGGAAACACTGAGCTAGCCCAGATAGACCAGCCTTTTATGGCATGCAGCTAATACGGCTATTTCAGCTATAAAAACTGGCTGTTTGAAGTATATATATCTTGCAGCAGTATTAGACAAAGTACACTGTAATGAAAGCTAGAAAGACAATGTGTGTGATGGAAGCTTGTAATATGACACTATTGTGAGCCATGTAATACATACGTATAATCAGGAGCATCTGACGTTAGCTGTATTAGCCACAGGTGCTAGCCTTTTGTGGTTTTAATGGCTGACTGGGGTAAAGGCCTGTATATGCTGTCGCCCTTCAGGGCCCCGGGACTGTCCCTGACCTTTGACATTAGGATCATGAACCATCTCTCAGGAAGAGACTTGAACATCCAAAGGCCTTATTCAAAATATGGATGCCAAGATGCAGGTCAAATAAGGAAAGAAGAAGAAGTATCCAACCACGGTCTGCATTTACTTAAAGTAGTTAAGACTTAAAAGGTTTTCATATGAACAGGCAAAGGTCATTGTGTTGAACAAATATTCTGTGGAGGATACTTTTTCACTCTTTCATTTGCACTACCCTCAGCTTTGCTTCTCAGTTTTCTCTCTCCCTCTCTCCCCCTGTCGTCCTCCAGCTCTTCTTTTTCCTTCACAGGCTGTTCTTGTCTGGCAACTCGGCCTCTGGACTACGGGGAAAGTAGACGGTGGCTTTGTGCTCCTCATAGCGGTCGATGTGCTTGAGGTGTACCACCATGTGCAGGGCATAGGCTAAGACAAGGAGCAGGATCAAAGATGTCACCAAGCCCATCAGGATGGCTGGCGTCAGGAAAGTGGCACAGTCACTGGCCGACGCAAACTTGTCTGACTGCACATTGAAGGCCTGGATCTGGAAGAACACAGAGAAGGCGGAGAGATGAGATTAGGCTAAACTAAAGAGGACAACTGGCTCTTATTGGGCTTACCAGGCACAGAGACACTGGGCAGAAGGACAGGTTGAGACAGCCTAGCAGATGGCTAAACAGACAGTGTACAGACAGATTGACAGACTGCCAAACAGATGGTAAACAGACAGACTGACTGACTGACACAAAAGGAAATGGCTGGCAAACATACAGACACATGCACACACGTAGGAAACAGGGGGGGCAGACTATGATATAACAGTGAATGTGCAGACATTACTACAAGAGTTGCGCAACAAGGGCTGCGCCCCTTGTGCGACAGTGTACCTGGAAATCAGTGAAAGTGATGTGCCAGTTAGCGGATGTGTCAGTGTGGGAGCTGGGCACTAGCAGGGTGTCATATTTGTGCAGGCTGCTGACGTGTTGGCAATGGTAGGATGAAGTGGCAGGAGCGTAGACCTCGCTGGCGTTGAAGGTAGCCTCCTGGGTCCAGTTGTAGTGGATGTGAACACTGTCTAGCGTGAACCAGTTTTGACCAGCTGCCTCATAAAAAGTGTTCGACATCTGAAGCCTGGCGGGACAATGCAGTTAGTTACAAGCACAGTCCACACATGTGCACTTGTAAGCTAGATCCTAATACAATAATGGACTAACTGTTCAGGGTGATAAATGAAAAGTTTTAGGTAAATATCTATTTTTAAGATGTTGGTCCATGAAAATATTTGAAGTAACCATGTGCACTTTACCTGATTACTAGACCTTGCAAGTCCTCCACATTACCAAATTTTAATGAAAGCCTGTAAACAAAACAAAACCACAAATATTGAAACATCTGATCTGAGCACAGTAACTCAGATGATTTCTCAGCTGACCACAGCAAATTTTAAACCATTACTCTCTTCTAGATACAACACTTTGCGTTTCCTTAGATCATTTTATTTCTATTTCTGTGTCTAATAGTAAGCAGTATCAAACTTATGCCAATGCCTTGGCTGTATATGTAGATAAGTGAGCTTTTGTTATATTTGTACAGCACATAGTATGTGTCCAACCTGTCTTGTAATATACGTGCAACAATTCAGAACCAAAACAAATTTCTTGAACACAACTTCCACAGGTTTGACTTACGTAGCTTTCTCCTTGGTGCAGATGGAGCCTTTAGTGTCTACGGGTGAGTTGGTGTTGAAGACCCTCTCAGTCAGGTCAATAAAGGTATGGTTCCTGTAGCGGATTGCCAGACGCTTCGCCTTGAACAGAATGCAGGTCTTCCCATTGTAAGACACGCTCAGTGGGCCATAAGGCCCCATCAGAGACTGGAGCAGCTTCCTCTTATTGTGAGACATCCCTGGCTGATGCCAGTTAAAAGGCTGTAAACATATGAAAAGAAATCAATTAAGCACATGAGAAATAAAGAAAGTGCAGTGAACTGGCAACCAAAGTGCGGGCAGCAGCAGTTTTGCATTCTGTGACTGTCCTCTAGAGGGCGATCAGGTTTTTATTCAGAGACATACTCATATGTGTGCCCTTAGAAGGATTTGGCCCACAAAAGGTGTGTGCCCTAAAGGTTTTGTGTATGCTGCTCCCCTTTAATAAAAGAGTATCTAGCATCACAAAGACCAAAACAAATGATGCGTTTGTGCCCTCCTATTCAGCTGTTGAGTCAATAATTTTTAAGTTTATCACCAGGAAGTTGACTTCAAATGGCCAAAATGTGTGACCAGTCGTAAACTGAAACAAGTGGCAAACTGGTAAATTTGCAGGAATTCAGTCTAGACTGTGGAGGATCCAGCCACTGAACGGGGACATGGCAATAGAGACATGACATTCAACTTATCCCGTTCCTCAATATACCATGTGCAGCCATTTCAGTCAGATCATTCTTCTTCTACAACATGTGTCAGTGCAATCTGTGTACATCACCACCTACCAGCTCTTGATTTATTCTACACAGCTGATCCAAAGCAACCTTGCTTTGGTGCCAGACCTACTGTTCCTCCCTCTTATGCATGCTGTGATATTTAATTTCAAAGGGCAATTTTTTTTAAAAATCACCTTTCTTTTAAGCTTGTCACTCTGGCCATAAAATGTCAGAGTTCAGTGTTCAAACCACCACTGAATCTCAAATGAGGAAAGAGCAGTATTGTCTTCTCTGTAGAAAACAGCGGCTTTCTGAATTTGCATATAATAGTGTGGTAGCTGTTAGACTGCATTTCTGCACTGTGCAGATAGAAACTGCCCCCTCTAGCTTTTTAATCTCTTTGCTCAAAGGCCACATCTCATTGGAGGGCATTTGGAGGGCATTTGGGCCAGCACTATTTTACTAGGCATGTAAAGTGACAGTCACGGTGGTTATGAAGGGGTTATTATAATTTTTTGTTTAATGTAAAATATTTGAATAATTGGAAATGTGAGGTAACTGAGATGACGTTTTCCAAAACATTTAAAAGCTACAATACTGAATACAGTAGCTTTGGAGAGGTTACTGCAAGGAATGAGTTAATCTATATGAAACAGATGTAACTGTGCCTGCATGCATCAGCTGATACAGCATATGGTTTCACTGAATTTTCAGTCAGAGTGGTCATATGTGTGTGGGTGGCAGGGATGTTTTACCTCTGGTGAATGTGAGACCAACAATATTCCCACATCCAAGGTCATGCAAGTGTGGCTGAGTGAGTATGCTCTGTTTTGCTTGCGTGCATCCCGGTTTGTGTGTGTCTGTGTATGTGTGTGTGTGTGTGTGTGTGTGTTTGTATATACGGATAAAGATAGAGGGCTGATGGTGGAGATAGCGAGGGAGAAATAGGGAGCACGTACCTGCAGTATTCTCCTGAGTGGGTTTTCATCTTCAGGTGTCAAAATAACCTCTTCACTTTCTAAGCCGTACCCACCATCTTGACCTGAAAACACGTACACACATTGAAGATTATATCAGTATATATTAAGCTGATTGCAATGCTGCATTGCAGATTGCAACAGAATCATAAATGTTCAGCTGATATCACACACGCAACAGACACACACTCATACGAGATCCTGTGTACACCTCGGTGCTCAGGCTCCTATCTATTTCCAGTTGTTTTGCGTCATCACAGTGACTCATCAGTAGTTTATTTCACAGTTACGGTACTATTGTTCCCTGTTTACAAATACTGTTCATCTGGTTCCAGCAACATATGATTTGCGATCACATAACTTAAAGGAATGTCTTCATAATTTTGTTCTGCCTTTTTGTCAAAGGGCCTAAAAATAGCCACACATCTGAATTGCCACCAAGGTGTATGGATCACACACACACACACACTACACTTCAGAATCTGTTTGTATTACAATGTAGCAAAGATGTCTCCAGCATTAGGAATGAAATGCATTTGTCAGGACTGTCTATCCAACACATCAGCGTCAAAATTACCATGGCAGGTTTGATTGAATCAGGCCTTGTGTCACGCCAGATTTGTTACTTACTTGATGTGACTCTTGTCGCTTGTTTGGAGTCCTCTGCACTGTGGAAAAGACAGAAGACGCAATAAGGTCTCGTGATCATAAGATGCAGGGAAATGTTGAAGGCTTTTCTTTTTTTGGTAATGCTCCATAATATGTACAAGGTGCTTATTTAGCATTTTTCCGTGAACAGGAAAGTTAATTGTCTACTGATGCAGCTGCAGCAAACACAGGGACAAAAACAGCCTTGCAGGATAGCCTATATAAAAAAACAACCTTTAAAAATATTAGATGTTGTAAAATGAATTTTATAAACTTTTTGTATTGTCAGTGTTGTTGTATATTTAGTCACAAATGATTATGCTCATTTTTCAAACACATTTTATACAACATATTAGTATACTTCACTTGTTAGGGACAGCCTAAAAAGCTTTATGCTTATAAGTACATGCCTAAATGACATGTTTTGTGTATGGCATGCCATTTACAAAATATATATAAACAACCATATAAACATAGTGTAAGTATATAGTTGAATATGTATGAAAGGGATCGTAATGTTAAAATAAATACATAAACATTTAAAGGTGCTTTACAGACTTACAGACACATTTTGCAACATATACGCACAGTGCACAGCTGCAGAGCACTCAGAATAAACTCAGAATACTTTGCCAACAGAATTTTATTACCAGTTTACAAATTAAGTAGGTTTGCTTGGTGTTGCAGGTATTCAGCTTTGTGTGGTGTATTGCTTTTACTAAATGACTGATCTTTGATGTAGGACTGACCTACATACTGTAGTGCACAAGGGACAGAGGACATACCATTTCCTTTTCCGCCACGTGTTTGCCCTAGCTGTTGTGCCCTCAGTCTAAACCCGCATAGCCTTGGACTGCTTGAAGCTTAGCCTGATCCTTTTAACTGTCTAATCAAAGACGTAATACGCCAGCAATGGGCTTACTGAGCGGCGCTGACATGGCCAGTTTTGCTTGTTGTGATGGTCCACCCAATGCTCTGCCTGTGTGGTCTGTCCTTGCCTGCCTGCAGTGATCATCTGGGCTGGCTTGCTAATCGTCACACAATAGCCAGTTATAATGCGCTTGTAAAAGGTAAACCCTAAGACCTGTGGTAGTGGGCATGACGACTACCTGTCTTCTGTGTGACGTCACAGCATTACTGTTAAACAGCTTTGGTCATAAGTATTTCAAATCATTTTATGAATCGCAGCACAACAAAAGCAATGTCTGTAAAGACGTTCGTCTGGGTTTGATATTGCCTTTGTTATCTTTTTAGTTGAATAGTAATTCTGTGATCTTGTAGGAAAGGCCTTTATAGAAGATACACAAGATAGACTGAGGATGACCTGAACATGTTTTTTGCTCTCAAATGGTGAACCAGACACTGGTGGAACTACCCCATATACTGTATTTAAGTGATCTATTTCTTATGTAATAAAAAAAAAAAACGGTTAGGAAATGGTGATTCATTTGCTTAAAATGAACCAAAAACTTATATTTGTACTATCTGTTCTTACTTTCACAAGTCATAGAGTACAGAGTACAGGGGAGAGTTACATGTAATCTCAATTTGTAACATTGTCAGGTTTGTGGGGTTACCCTTATTGTTTGTGGTGGCAAGGAAATTACATTCTCATTAAGCTGCAGTTTTTTACATATTCTTCTTTCTATAATGTGAAGGGAGTATGGGGCGATGTATCTTACATTTTTCTTTTTTTTTCATTTGCCTTTTAATGCTCAAAATCTCAAACAGTTGGACTGGATTTTAGCCAGATTCAAGGAAATGATGGAACTATTCACGTCACTATGACATTTTAATTTATTGGCTCAAGGGCCGTGTTGTTGGCTCATTCATCCATGCCATCCATGGATGCCATGCACAATATCTCAGACACAGCTGTCTACATCTTTTTTCAGATTGAAGAAATTATGCATCCCTCTAGTCCATTCTGACATTTTAATAATTGTACATATTGGTCCTGGATGGGCAGCGCAATTAAAGATCAAAACAAGGTGAGCAGACTTGGTCAGCAGCTATAACAAATGAAAAGGTATTAGGAGGTCCTGTGTCTGATTAGTTTTAGGGTAAGGTGCCAGACATATCAGTACCAGCAGCCTGGAGCAGTTATCTACCCGTCTGGTGCAGTTTCCACCTGGGCAATATTGTGTAGTTTAGTGCCAGATGGATTAGGATTAGTGGTAAACACAGGGCAGGCCCACTGGAGCCCAAATATGGAGAGACGTAGGCCCTGAACAAGATAAAGAGATTAAGGCATGATGTCAGAGCCGACGGCGTTCTGGACAGTTCAAGTGCTAATTAATACATCTGAACTGACCTCTGAAATCGTGACTCACTCTACACCCATCCAGGAAATTTGAACTTTGGCCGTGACCATTACAATCAAGTTAAGTCCCACTGGCCGAAGGGAGTAGTTTCAGGTTATTTAGTTAAAACTGTGTAATTGGTATCCCCTCATAAAATATCATGTACTTTCCCTCTTTCTTAGACTTATTTCTTGGACCTATATTCACGGAACGTATTCTATTGGACTTCCACCAGTATATATAGTATCTATATTATACTCATGATAATCCTATTACTGTACTGTTAGAACATTCCTTTATTTGTACTTTTTTATTGCTAATATAAAAGGTTGCTCATATATATATTTTTTTTATTAAAGGTTTCATACACAGGATCAAATTCTGCAGTAAGACAAGCTCATGGTGTGCAACATGTAGATGCAGGCTACTCTTCCATTGTATCATACAGCTGTAGAGTAATCAGGTGGGTTTTCTCAATGAATCGAATTCAATTCATTTAAGCTTCTATCCAGATAGAACAGATAATGATGGCTGCATGATGGTGTCTGTAGAGTGTGAGTGAGTAAGTAATCAGCAGGGAGGAACTATGCTGTCATTTCCTGTATACGAGCTCTTCAACCTACATACTGGTGTGTTCGTGCGGGCGCCAACTCCAGCGTAAGCATCATAATTGGCTAAATTAGAGACTCCCTGGGGTATGTGTGTGTTTGTGTCCGTGTGAGCACATGCTGGCCCGTACAGTACATGTAGACATTCCTATGAACTTGCTTGTATGCAATGTCTGCATCTACTATTTTGTGGGTATCAATATGACAGTTTACTTATATGGTAAATCCAAATATTTACATTTGCCCAGGTGAATGCTGGGTGAGCATGTTTGTATATGAAAGAGCTGCCAAAAGCACTACGCCTTTGGCAGCTGGCAGTTGTGACTGAAACCTCAGCAGCATGGTAGATACTTGGACGCTGCTCACTTATCACCCGCACTGATATGTGAAACTCATAACAACATAAAGGTTAAAAATCCCCCTAGATATCTATATTTCATATCTGATTTACATTTTTATGAATTCATGTGAACACTGAACAGCTACAGTCGGTGATTAACAATGGGTTATGTCATTGTAAACAAGCTGCATATGCACCCCCCACCCCCCCACCCTTCCCCTTGGCCCATCCCAAACACAAGTGAATAAGCACTCCTTCCTTCCTCTGCACCTACCCAGGCCTCAGCTGGCTGAAAGCAGCCAGAGGAGTCTGAGCGAGAATGAGTGTGTGAGTGCTAACTAAAGCCCAGTCGTTTGTTCCTGTGCCAGTTTTAGCGAGGTCAGCAACCCAGGACTGCTGTGGCCCCATCATTGGCTCAGCCTGTCACACGGTGCCTGGGTGCTGAACAGGCCCTTTATATAATCAAAGCCATGCCAGAGCCACTCCTTGGCCCACCTCGCTCCCTCTGCACGTATCCTTAAATATGTGCACACGCAAGTGTACAAACATGCACCTACACATAACATAAATCCAAATCTCCAGTACAAGATTAACCTGAATACATTATGATGACTGTCAGTCTGTTATGATTACAGTTATTTTTAGGTAAGTAAGTGTCTGGCTTTTAAATATTAACAACAATGAGAACCATCTATGCTACTGATGGAATCTCGATCAATACGTTTTCACTGAGTATATTCACATCCTTATTCAAGCCCTGTAGATGGATGTCTGATGACCATCCCTCATCTGTGCCTCTGCTTGTGTGCTGCTGAGCAGAGAGAAGGTGTGGTGCCTGCTCCCCAAACTTGTAAACAAATCCTCCTCGCCTCTGCTACCACAGAGTGCTGAGCCAGTGCACTCTGACTGACTCTCAGTAAACCAGGATGAGCCCATCCTAGCCTCCACGTCCGACTACAGGAATACAGTGTTTGGGAGTAATAGGTAGTTGTTAGTTTTGTTTTGGTACAGCAGTTCACTATTTTCTATGTGGTTAATTTAGCTCACTGTAAACTACAAATTTCATTAAAAATATTACAAGAACACAAACAGTAATATTTATCAATTGAATGTGGGCCTTTAGCCATTAGATTTTGGTTTCTCAGGCTAGAACCATTGTCATTGTGTATATCAATAGTGTATCAGACTACAGTGGCGTGTTCTTGTACTCATATTTCCTTATGTTATGCCTACATGAAATTTCAAACCCAGCTATTATAGTATTTCACAATGTACAGGGTGAACTACTTATGCAAAGTAATGTTAATCTCAGAGACTTTTATTTTGGTGATGTATGTAAAGTATATTCTAATTTCATTCATTAAAAAAGAATGGTTGGGTGAATGATTGTGTCCCCGTCATGGCAGGAAAACATCCCACCATGTGCAGGTGCTGGCCTATTACTGGATTTATTAGTGCAGATTAAGCTTTAGGAGTTTACTAAGATGCTGCTCAGAGCCCTGCTGCCATTTCAGTGTAGCTTTGATTGCAGCTTCAAATCTGACCCCAGGTCAAGCGCTAGAGTTGTCTAAATCTTCCTACGTCTCCGAGATCAAATGCATCAGCGCTAGTGTGTACAGCCTAACATCATTCAAAAGGGGAATTGCTCACATATTTCTACTCATGCTTATTCACCTTTGACTTGACATTTTCTTACTTTAACTTGAATATTGTGTGAATATTTCTAAAACTGGCTGTTGGTCATTTAACCTTTTAATCTTTCTTTGAAAGGGGATCACTGATCAATCTTCCACTGGAAATCCAATACTTTATCCTTTAATCTGTGTCTATGTTTGGGTCTGTTTGTAAGTGTATTTAAGATAAATTTAAGCTGTTAATGTTGACTATACACTGTGACAGTTAAACTTTTAAAACAAAATATTTCATAAGACATAAACTTGACACTATGTTAAACTGCTGATCAAGAAATCTGATGCAATAGTAAGTCTTGAAGTTCTGTTTGTGGCTTTGAAACATCTTTTACTTGTTACCTGTAGTGTTTCTATTTTCAGAATTTCACATGATTGTTTTGTAGCTTGAGAATGCGTTAATATGTAAAGAAGCACGATTCTTGTGCTGGTCTGACTGTGCTGACCCCATTTAGTCAGTGGCCAGTTTTTATTAGATAGTGTGAATGATATAATGTACTTTGAGTGTGCTGACTTGTGTCATTGTTTGAGAAATGTAGGCCAGATTAACTAAACCACTGCTTTCTATTGGTAATTCAATGAAGTTTGTATTATAAAACGTGTGACTATATAAAAAAAAGTTTATTAGTTTTTATATCTTACTCTGCTTTTTCACATGCTCATTTTCTGTTGATGAGAGACATGTTTTGAATCAATTTCAAACTGATCTTTTCACTAACAAAATAATTTAAATAATCTACCAAAAGCCGTGTGGGTCACTATGTTTTCCAGTAATTCTGGAAAATATACCATGTACGCTTTTTATTGTTGAAGTTCATGCTACTCTTTATGACATTTGTGACCAGCTTTGTATAACATCCATTTTTTTTCCGTCTGCTCTGTTGAGAGTATTGCAATAAAAAAAGCTTACAACAGCAACAAGATTTTTTTTTTCACTTGCAAACAAGTATAAACTCCAGCTGCAAAAGCTCATATTGCAGTAGTTTTCCCCTCATTCTTTATCTTTGCCTGTGCTGTTGATAGATTTAAAGAAAATTACAACTTAGACTCCTAATCTGTGCCCATATTTGGATCATATTGATTTTCAGCAGAAATGTATTATGCTTGGATTGTTTTATAATAATTGCTACCATAGAGATTATTTCAGTTATATAAAAATGTGTAAACGTCGAGAATCTGTCAAATTATGTATGACCTTTTGAACTGCAATTATTTTGTTTTAAACAGAGCAAAAGTCTACAGGAAAGACATCACCATTTATAAAATGTACTTCTAACACATTTCCTAGAAAGTATTTGGATGATGATGAATGGGGTAAAAAATATATAATCATACAGTAGGTCCTTTCTGGCTAGTGTTGATGATTTTGTAAAGCTCTTGGCTATCAATCTTAGTCCACTTCCGTATTTGTCATAGTACCACACGTCAGTGACCACAGAAAATCACACTTACTGAGCATTTTCTCTTCATTATCTTCCTGCAAACCCGTGTCTATAAGCAGTAGAGTCTTCTAACTCACAGTACCTTTCCTTCTGCATTTCCAACCCATGTTATGCACCCTACAAGGCCTCTGAAATGAAAGGCATGAAAGGCTGCTCTTATATAACAGCATCTTGGAGTGTGTCAGAGCTGTGACTGGAGGCTGCTGTTACGTTTCAGAGTTACATACAAAGTTTGATCCGGGGAATAGGCTCAAAACCCCCACGAGAAATTAATGTAGCCATTCTCTGCCGGAGTGACTGCAGTGAAAAGTCAGATAGATAGGGATCTGTCGGGGTTTCACAAACACTAGATTGAGCTGGAATGAGAGCAATCCCATGAGACTTTGTATATTGAATTCTAATTCCAAGATATCTGTGCCCCCGACTTGCAAATGTGAGTACAGATAAGATTGTTTGTGCAATAAATGAAAGCGTGACAGTAATAATCTTTCATTCTCCAAAGTGTATTGCTTTTCTGGAAGTGCATTGTGTCCGAAACTGCAGTATATTATGGCTTTGATGCATTTGCGCTATAGAGGATTGTGTGAGCCACCATGCATGGCATAGTTTCAAGAGCCTTACATGGCTTTGGCACAATTTTATTGGTCTTTGCCTTGATGTCTCTGTAAGCAGGCAGGAACCGGCGCTAGCAGAGGCCCTGGCTGCCAGCTCAGTCCCGTCCCTGTGACACTGCTGTGAGTGCCCCCAGGTTTGAGCCCTGAATATTTTATCCAGATTTGACCTGCAGGACTGCATGTGCATTATGCAGACATGGCCCGGCTAGAATTCCCTTCTCCACTCTTCCTCTCTCTCTCTCTCCCTCTCTCTCTCAATGACTGCATCAGTAAACAGACCATCCCTGATGCATCCTCTCCTCCCTGTCCCATCCTTGTTTACCTTCCCTCCGTGCTGCTCCCCCTCTTCTTGCCTCTTTCCTTTCCTCCATCTGTCTGTACCTCTCCTGCAGGCCCACTGCCCCAGCGTTATTTAGCTCCCTTCTGCCAGACCAACACTACTGTACAGAGACAACAGCCCCATCTGTGATCGATGAGCAGCGTCTGATGCAGTCCCCAAGACTGAGACAAACAAAGCCTTGCAGCTCAGCCCTCTCTGACACACCAATAACTGCCTGCATTCACAATTTGTGATACACCCAAGGTGAGATGAGGAAAAGGGAAGGGAGGCGAAGGAGAGAAAGACCCAGAACACATCAGCATCCCAGCATCCCTGCATGCATCTCCCCGTACCCCCTCCCCTCCCCTCCCCTACACCCCGACTCTGTTCACAGTAATAGAGAGGATGGATTTACCTTCTGTCCAGGATTTCAGGCACTTCATCATAGGTGAGTCCCGGCTGCAGCTCATCCTCATTGTAGGAGAGCCCAGGCCGGCTGAGAGCAGACAGCAAGGCAAAGGAACAGAGGAGGAATGCGTGTGCAGCCATTGAGACAATGAAAGGAGACTGCCGCTGGTTGAGCTCCGCTTCATAATCTGCTCTCCTAGCAGTGCCTGACTCCCAGCTCCTCTGACTGGCAGTCACCGTGGCCAATCAGCAGCGAGCAGAGCCGATCAGCGTGCGTCACTGTCCCATCGCTGCACCCTTCCTCCTCTTCTCCTCTCCTCTCCCTCCTGCCCTACTCCCTTCTCTGTCATCCTCCCTCTGCCTCTCTCACTCTGCTCACCCTCCCACATCCACTCCTGTGCTCTCTATCTTCTCTCCCTCTCTTCCATGCACACATAGCCGCAGGCAAGCCCTATATAGACAGCAGGCTCATTCTTTTTCATAATGCACACCATCATACCTATGCTACCTACAAATAAAACACGCACACACATGTAGAGACGCACGCATACTCACACAGGTATAGACAGACACGTTGGCACACACGCCTGCACACACTCTGTCACAGGAGCAGGCTCACAGACACACACATACACCTCTGTGGAAAATCACCTGGGAATGTCAAGGTCAGATTGTGTTGGAGGATAGGAGGATGTTGACATGACTTTAGGTGGCCACAAAAAACAAAACAAAAACAGAGCTATGACTGCATGACCTAGATCTCCAGTGTGCTGCCACAATAGCAGAAATAATTCACTTGATCTATGTGTTGTTGTGAGCACTGAGAGGGCCTGCAGCTGAGGAAATTGTCCATTGAGGCTGCAAATATGGATGACAGGAACAGCTGAGCAGCCGTGGGATGAGGGTCTAACCCCGACGACCCTGACAGCTGATCCCGTTTCCTCCTCATTATTTAGCCCCCATTACATACTGGATAAACATGTGTGTGATGCCTCAAGATCTTGATACATCCTCTCATATCTTTTATTTCCATATCTGATGATGTGATGATTTTCAGAGCAGAACATTAAGAGTGGTTATATAACCAAATGTTGTGACCTAATATCATGGATAATCACACTGAAGAGTGACTGCAGATTAACATTTTAGATTCCTGCTGTCATAATTCAGACATTAAATTTCTTCCTCAAAAACTATTTTGATCTAAAATAGTTTGGCCTTTGTCACTATGTTGTTATGGAGATATTATTATTATTATTAAGACCTTTCCACTGAACTCTCAACAGATAGGTATGTCAGCGGAAAATGAATGACACTAGACTGCACATGTAACAGAATGTGTAAGTTATCTGTTTTGCGGTTGAGATAGCTCATACAAATACTTATGTACTATACTGTATATATACAGTATGTGTCATAACACACTGGATGACTATGCCACACATATATCTGGGTTCCAAGGGCTATTGGAAGTGATATCATAGCTTGTTGAGTTATGTTATTAGTATTCTGGACATATGTGTTGCCCTCAAATTCTGCATGACATATTTCTTTGTTTGTAAATGGATACAGACTAGACTTTATGTAAAGTTTTGTGGGTGTTAACAATGCTAGGCATCTCAACAATATGCCTGTGGGACAGGTGCATTTAAGTTGATAATGCATTGTGGATTGACATCTTAAAAAAAAGAAAGAAAAAACAACCTGAAACACCAGTTATTAGGAAATGATTTAGGAATGATAGCACAACAGTGTATTCACAGATTTAAATTTTTCTCTCTTCTTTTCCCTCATCTTTCTCACTATCTGTGTGTCTATTTTGTGCTATGAGCCTCCTTGCGCAATGGTTTGTAGGACTATATACTGTATATACAGTATATCATTCTGGTTGTGTTTATGTGTGCGTGCTAAAAGGGGTTAAAGTATTGCTGAGGGTATGAGAGGTCAGCTGCGTATCCTAGGCCATACAGTAACAGGAGTTGACTAAAGGCTGTCTCAGCCCTCTGCGTCTGCCTGCCGCGGTCGCTTCAGCAGGCCAGTGTGTCAGTCTACTGGAGGGAGAGTGCAAACTAGACTGTCGCTGCTGCCATGACAGAGTGACAGCATCACAGAACTCCCCACAGAAAGACGTCCAGGTGTGACGACTTTAAAGGAACATATTACCCTATGATGTCTCATAACATTAGGTTCAGCATTACATACTGGATATCCATAATGGGTAGTTAGTATAGACAGTTTATTTCACTATTACCATGTTCTTATTAAACTTTTCTCCTTCATTACATGCTGTTTAAGAGCACTTGGTAACTGGGTGTGATGTCAAGCACTAAAAATATGGTACAATGATTCATTAAAGTGAGACTATGTAACTTTTAAAATAGGAAATAACACAATATTCCTCTTACAAATGAAAAAATTGAGTTGGTAAGCATGAGTTTTGCTGCTACAGCCTTACTTGATCTGGCATGATGACCCGTAACACATTTTCTGAAATGTATCATGCAGGTGGTGGTATTACTAAATACAATAGACCAGCAGTATCAACAGTATACTACACGTGTGAAGCTTGTAATAATCAGGTGTTGTTCAGCCTATCAGGGCCTCTATGGTATTTGAGGCTGTAGTGTGTGTTGGCGTTGCATTGGGATTGGTTGTAAGGTGCTCTTTTTGTCCACCCAGTTCATGAGATTTTGTTCTGCCCTCTCTTGGTGAGTCATACAGCATTTTAGATTATGAAACAGATCGAACATAGAGAGCTGGGGGGGGGGGGTTGCTGTCTATTTATAGGTATGATCTCATGTCCAACTTTTTAATCCTGCTCTTTATGCCCACACAGAACACTGCAATACACAGGGTGATGTAACAGGTTAGTGCAGTTTTAAATTGCTCTACAGCATGTCTTTATGATGATATATGACTGCTAATCTACCAGCTAGCATGAGCATCTGATCTCTGCAATGTGGAAGCTGTAGCTGCATTAATCAAAATGCTAAAGGTTGTATTCATTAAGAGGCATTGAATGTTGTGGGGGAGTTAGTGCATCACTGTAAGCATTTAAGTGTATTTATAGTATAGTGTGTATTTAACTGTGTGTAGCCATTGCATAAATGTGTTTGGTAAGATCATGATAGAAAGTGTGGACACACAAGAGACACATTTCTGACTATGTATTTTTATTCGTATACATATTTGCTTTCTGTCACAATACTGTCATAGTTCACTGCTTCTGTAGCCTTTTCTGATGACCTTGCTCTCTACACACACACACACACACACACACACACACACACACACACTTTTTCATCTTCAAGACAAGTCAATAAAAAAGGGCAACCTAAGATGACGACATGTATCATATCATGGGCCTTCATTACAAGTGATGTATTAATTATGTCACATTAGCCATGAATACATAAACATCCCATCTTTCTAGTGAAGTGGTTCTCAATCACATTTACACTTCTCAAACGTGAGTCTAACGACAGAATGAACTCTTGATCAAATGAACTCCCAAAGTTCTCCCATGAAGTCCCAATCCTGTTAACTGAATTTGCATTCAACTACACAGTATACACTGTATTTCCAACACTTATGCGAAAACGTCCTTTATAAAAACTAGCCTATTTATTAAATATAGAACAATCTCCAGGTAAGCACACAGATTACATAATGTCCTTAAAAGCTTTCAGTGTGTCACTGTTTCATGTCATACAGGCATTGTCCCAGGCAATATGATAAATGGAGGATATATTAGCTTTTGATATACAACTAAATAATTATGTAGTATAAAGCTAAGAAATTAGGCCTTTTCATCTCTCCATGTACTCTGTCAAGACAATCTGTTTGTACAGAACTCTTTGTTTAAAACAGGTAACATGTTATCATAAATAAACATAGATTCCTTCTATAAAACTTTATCCATTCATAAAACACTCACCATGTAGTGTCTGGTTCTATTAACCAGCGCTCTACGCCTTTAAGCTGGCAGGATCAATCATGTGATACAACACAAACAAGAAACCCTCCACACAGAGCAATGCAAAGATTTGATTGGCTGAAACCTGTGAATGGCCAACGTTAATGATTAACATTCAAGTCACAACACTGCAGTTTCATTCAGTCCTTGGATCCTCTTGACTGGTGCTATACCAGTCTGTGCCACTTGAGGGCACTCATATATACCAGTAACCCAGCAGTATGCCCTCAATCCCTCAGTAATATGGTCTTATTGCATGAGGCACAATGTTAACATAAGAAATATATATGGAGATATACTATAATGGGATAATAAACTGCTCTATGATGGAGAAGGGCTTTTCAACCCCTGTAACACATACACACTTTAGAAGTCTGTGCATTTACCTCTATCAGTGACTCAATAAATACATTAATAAATTAAATACATTCAAATTAACATGAGTAATACATTACCTGTTAGTACAATAACACACAATTCCACAACAGAAAATTTGTGTTACAACATGTCATTTTTCAAGCTAATTAATGATACAGTTAACCATTTCCCTATAGCAGCAAAACATCCTATGGCCTACGAGTGATCCGATTCAAGTCCCCTTCCACAACCTAAGTTAACTTGATAAACTTTCCCTTCACACAAGGTAAACTAGGATGACAACTCAAAATAATACATTCCAAATGGCTGATATGGGAAAATAATCGAATGTCTGAGATATGAAGTGGCTTTGAGATCATAGAAGTAGATGATAATTGATCTGTCAACACAAATTACATACATGCATGTCCTAATTTGGCAGCCCTCAGAATAAAATAATTTGATTTTCTATCTAATTTACGTGTTTCCATCTTACTTCATCTTACTTCAAGCTCCATTCTGGTAAATGACAAGGAGAGGCAGAATCTCATTTATAGCTTTTAGATGCACCACGGTCCCTCATAATATACTGAAAGACCCTCTGTGAAGACGTGAGGCCTTGGTCTTTAGCCTTAGTCCTTAGGCCTAGTAAAAAGCTGACCTAGATCTATACACAGTGCTTTATCGTAACTATGAGCTTTTAAATGATCGAAACACAATCTGAAACTTGCAAATGTGTAGTCACGTGCCTACAATATTGTCTGCAAGTTTGCTTTTTTTCCCCATACCTGACTAATCTAAAAGAAAAATAATAAAATCACAGATAATATCAGAAGCACAGGTCTATCCATGTATCAAGAGTATAGTCAAACTAGACAACAACTATCATGCCAAGTCTATGTTTATCTGACAGGTGTAAAGATAGTCATGATACTATTTCCTCACTTTGTTATGTGGTTGGATACAGAGTTATCTTCTCATATGATTTGATTGTCTAGTAACTAAATGTCAGAGAAAGAGGCACCAGACTGTAAGGAAGGACGAGTCAAACAAATCAGTAAACAAATAAATAAGTCTCTCTATATAAATATAAACTCTAGCATTGTCTGATAACTATGGAGTTGGTCAGCAATTGATCAATGCACACAAATATAAAACAGCAGTCCTGGAACAAATAATTTGTTCTCATCTAGGATCAGCTTTAGCGTCCCTGCTTTCTAACATTTGCCACGAGGCCGGAGGGTTAAAATTAACCCCAGGTCAGCATCTAAAAGCAACTATACCGGTCTATAAAATGCGCATAAAAGAGAGAAGGCACAGAAACACAAACCCACCATGGAGTGGGATGGACTGACAGCAGCAGTTTTTTGGGAGCAAACTGGGTGAAGCTGCAGGTCTGCTGGCAGCAGATGGGTTGCTTACAACTTGCGATGTCTGGAAAAGAGCAGAGATTTATATATTTGCTGTCTCATTTTCATTTAGTTTGCTTTGGACATCGACGTGAATATGACTGAGTCCTTCGCTGTTCTTCTCCTGGCCCCAAACTAGTCGTGAGCATGACTGGCTGTCCCACAACGGAACATATCTACACTGCTTTCCTCCATTTTGTCTTTCAGATCAAAATGAAGGGGGAAGCCACTTTTAGCTACAGATGTGTCCTTTTATTATACCCTTCATCCTGTTTCATCACACCTGTCTTCTCCTGTGTTGTTTGATTTGCTGTCTTCGCCTGGGTAGGTTCTGTCTTTTCACCATCCAGCTTGGCCACAGTCATATTTCCCGCCACAGCCCAGTTGCTCTCTTGCCTCTTCTCCTGTTTATCTGTGCCTCCGGTCTTGCTGGTGTTACGTTGGTGGACAGGGGTTGTTGTTTTCAAAGGGATGGGTGCTTTCCCCTGGGGCAGATGAGGGTCTTCTCCAATGTTGACAGTGAGGTTGGTGTAGAGAGGCTCTAGCTCTTTGGAAAAGAGCTCGTAGGTCAGAGAGTTGAGGCCGTCAGAGCGCCAGTTGAGTCTGGTCCTTTTCAGAAGGTCAAATCTAGAAAGACGAACATAATATCACAGGATTGTGTGTGTGTGTGTGTGTGTGTATGTGCGTGCATATCAGGGTCAAACTTTAAAGACATAGTTTGACATTATGGCAAATTTGTTAATTTGCTTTCTTGCCAAGTTAGATGAGAAGATCGATACCATTCTCATTTCTGTGCGCTAAATATGACGGCACAGCCAGGAAACCGTTAGCTTAGCTTAGCATAAAGACTGGAGGCAGGGGGAAACAGCTAGCCTGGCTCTGTCCAAAAGTAAAATAAAAATCTGCCTATCTGAGTATTTCTTCGCAGGGCGCAGTGAGTTTCTGTGAGTTTCTGCTTTTCTCTGCGCCCAGAGAGAAATAGTTCCAGACCATAACCCCTGTAAAACCACAACTTGTTATTTTTACACATCATTTTATGAACGGATTGGTGTGGTATAACTTGTGAATTAGTGAGGTCTAGGTGCTGGTAGGCTGGTTTGGTTTCCTTTAAACAGAGTGAGGCTTCCCTTTGTTTCCAGTCTTTATGCTACGCTAAGCTAACCATCTCCTGGCTGTAGCTTCATATTTAACAGACAGACACGAGAGTGGCATCGATCTTCTCGTCTTATTCTCGGAAAGAAATAAGCGTATTTCCCAAAATGTCAAATTGTTCCTTCATAAAAAAGACCTCTCCATAATAGTTAATAAATACATAGAGGAACAAGGTTAGTATTCATTATGTTTGAGATTTTCCATGTGAATGTGACTTGTATATATAAGAAAATCTTTCGTTAGGGCCGAGAAAAATTTTGTATTTTTTTAAATCTGAAAACCAATGAGTATGGGCATGCCCCAGGCAATAGAAATTGAAACAGAGCGAGAAGAGGAAAATCCCCAAACAAAAAATTTAACAACCATTACTGTAAAAACTCAACATGCAAAGGATTGGAGAAAGGACAGGTTGGGGAATGTTTCATAGTTTCAAAACTCCCCAATCATCCCACAAAATTAGATCAAAGTGAAAAATATCTATCCCACATAATTTTGGTGTGTCTACGAGTGTGTCTATCTCTACCTGCGTGGGTTTTGCGCATTGCCTCTGTCTCCTTTATGCTTTATCATCTTGTAATGACCAATGGCCACTGGAGGGCGCATGATCTTCATGCCAGACAGACGTACTCTGGATAGGCAGCACACAACAGGAGTCAACAGGAACAGCAGATTCTCATTCACAGGCATATAACTGGAAAACTAAATCTCAGAGTTAGATCAAAAAAGCCTGGCACTTTACTATTCATGCTATTTTCTATAACTCAAAACAACAGCAATACTTAATCTGAGTACATCTTGCCTCTAAGGGATACATTTAAAAGCAGAAAAATAAAGAAAACAAACACAGAATTGTGGGTGATGTATGAGAATAACATACTTTTATGGCCTATAGGCGGTGGAAAACCCTGTGGTTCCCTTTTTCCATCTCTGGTGCTTGTGTACCACCCCAGTTATCTAAGTCAATCAAAACATGATGTAACTAATGTTGTAAATGTCCAGTATATGATATATGTTAAGTAGCAAACATCATGCACAAAAGGCAAAGTGTTACAAAAAGTAGGCGAGAAATATTCTTGTAGTTTTGCCTCAAGTAATAATTACTGCAAGCTTTTTGATTTTCATTTTCTTGTTCCATTCATTGTCAGACTGGCAAATGATAGAAGAGCCAGAGAGTGGAGAGAGGGGACCGCAGCACGGAAATGACATGAGCCTGAAAACTGACCGAAAACTCTTAAGCGTGCAGCCCAGCCCGAGTCTGCGAGCTAGTCCATGCGAGCATACTCACTCCAAGAGACACACAGCAAAGCCACAGCAGTGGGAGGGGCCGTGAAGATGAAAGATGATGTTAGGACACATAAAATAAAAGTCTAAGAAAAAAAGATGAATGAGTAGAGCAAAAGACGGTAAAAAAAAAGTACAAGAAGCGGAGAGGGTGAAATGGCTGTGCACGTAGTTCTGATGCTGAACATTCGTGCACTCTTCACATGTCAACATGCACAGTTTACAGTTCACTCTGTCATCATGCAAGGATGTGGACCTCTGCCCCATTCACCCTCCTCACCTGGCAGCAATGTCATCATCCTCTCCGCCCCAGCCCCAGTACTGGTTAGGGAAGCCGTTCATCTTCATGTACTGGTCTGGGGTCACAGCAGACACCCCACCAAAATATTGTGGGTACGGCAGCCTGGGCGGGTCACATCACCAATGTGCAATCTTAAAAATAATGTCTCAGCACTATACATTTCTATAGAAGTCCATACACGCACACATACACACCGTGCTTCTACCTGTATCTGAACTTGTCCATGGCCACAGACAGGTGGGTGGGGAACTGCTTGTGGCAGGTGTAGGTGTTGTGGTCGTTCTCAGGAAGCAGGTCAACATCATGCAGGAAGATGCAGCTCCAGTCTTCATCTCTGAGGGCCTCCCGTACCCCAACATTCAGCAGCTTGGCTCTGTTAAAAGTACCGTTCCCCCACTGAAGCCAGAAACAGAGACAGAGGTTAACAAACAACTACACATGAATGCATTCATTCTAAAACAAATACAGCATGTAAAATACTGAGTTCTGATTGGCTAAGGGACACCATTTAAGGTGTGTTACTGTAGAACAACAGATGCATTGTAGCCTTAGGATGCAAGCTACAAACATTATGACTTACAAATGTCCTTAGGTTGTATTAATATTATTTTAAATATCAAGTTATCCACACACACATAGAACACACACTCAACCTGACCTGCTGTACTATATAGATGCTGTAGTGGATCTGCTGTCTTTGCAGGAAGGGGTGGAGGTGGTAGAGGAGGGCACGGAGGTGGGTCTGCCGGTTCCGGTACGGTACCACTATCGCTGTGTGGTGGCGGGGTTCACAGTCTGGAGGCCGGTAGCGTCCGCCTGGCAACACTAACGGGTTCCTCTGTCTGATCTCGTCCAGGGACAGAGGAGAGGAAAGATGGACGGATACAGGTCCGACTGGAGGAAAGAAAAGGAAAAAAATTGTGATATTGATTGTCTGGGTTTTGTCTGACCAACAGCTTAGCAGAATGCCACACACTTGTTCACTGTGCATTTTACTGTTACATATAACAGCAAACATTTAACCCCTCTCACTCTCTCACCCAGCAGTGGGGAGGGGATCTGGCAGTCTCTCAGTGGTGGTCCCGTGGCAGGGGGTCCAGTGCCAGAGTTGCGAGGTGGGGGGGGCGGTACTCCCAGGTGACTGAGGTTGGTATAGACGTCGTGAGGCCGAGAGTAATCAAACTCTGGCTCTGTAGTGTGCACCAGGACAGACACCAGGCCTCTGAAGCCCCCAAGGGAGAAATAGAGAACAAAGGCAAACTGGAAGCCCACCAGCAGGGCTAGTGTGCACGGGGAGTCCAGAGAGCGCCCACAGCACGCCATAATAAAGTAATATCGTAGATGTACAGTGAAATTCAACGTGGGGAAAATGGATGGAGGGATTGAGAGGAGAGATGGGGGGGTAAGTGGCAGCTGGGTGAGGAGGGCGGAGGAAGAGGTGGGAAATGAGCAAGGAGGGGCAGAAGGAGAGGAGGGGAAGGAGGCAGCGCTGAGTGCAGGCTCAGGCGTGCAGGATGTGGGCGTCCATCTGTAGGAATAGGTAGGAGCGATGGTGAAGCTCAGTCAGCACTGCCATCACCTCCTAACCACAGACGTCACTGCGAAGGAAGAAGAAAAATATTGTTAGTTAATTACATTTCTTGCGTATTATTATGATTGCATATCAGTCTAGATGTATGGTACCTGGTTTTGCAAGGGTCTAATTAAAACATTTACTGGGCCAGGAAGGGCTCACTCCACGCTTCTCCTCCTCTTCCTCCTTTCATCATCAAGCCTTCTAGAATAAAAAAAAGAAGAGCTGAGTGAGTAACAGCAGCAGAAGATGTGCCTCAGTACTGCTGTGTAGTCTACTGTAAGCTAAAATAAGCTCTGGAGTGAGTGACAAGCAGCTACAAACAAATATCATGTTTGCTTCTTTATTTAGAATGGCTTTATTTTCAGCAGTGACATTTCCATGGGGCGTAGCCTATAGCCTAAGGGATCAGACGCTGATGCCTACGGATCTACAGTATTAATCCAACATCACAGTTCTCTGTTCCGAACAATTACATGCTGTAGCAAGCCTGGATTCAGAGACAGGAAACAAGAATTCATAGATAGATCAGCGCAGCAGAAACAGCGCCATGATTATCAGTAGAACAGCCTCCAGTCCAGGTGATTAGCCCATCAACATCTATCGTTAGGCCTATGCAGGCAATCACATAGTATTTAGGTGACATTAGGTAACATTTATTCGACAGCAGCACTGGCTACCACATTTCTCCTGTCGACCACAAGAGCTGCTTCTTAATTCGCTGTTTTTTTATTATAGGCTCCGTACAAGCTCTGCTGCACCAGCCGACTCACCAGCACATCCCTGCGACATTTCCAATCCACGGGCCGCCGCCACCGAGTAGACTAGACGCGATGGACCAAAAGACACCGTTTTTTCCCCCTGATGCTGGTCGCTCTCCCTCCTCCTCCTCCTCCTCCTCCTCTTCCTAATCTCTCATCCGAGGCGAAATCTCTCCGTAGCTGCTCAGAGACCGCTGCAAACGCTTTAACACGCAAGTGCATCGCCGCATATCCGTCCAGTGTCAACACAGGCAAGTGAGCTGTGCCTCATCCAAACACGGCTGTATCATTGAACCAGTGAATCCGATGGGCTGGGGCGCATCGCGGTGACGCTCTAAGCGGCATATTTGAAAATAAGAATGAAATTGTGATTTTTCCACTGATGATTGTTTGATAAACGCATACATATTTGACCATATAAAATAACGACTGATTATGAATCTGGATGCAAATTTAAGAACGCCAGTGTGGAAGTGGGTTCGCATCATACAGCAAAATGTCTTTTCATTCAAGAGACATAGACACAGCCTATATAAAGATCCAAACAGGATTTAAACCCACTACTTCCAAATATCACCAAACCTGATGTATAACCTGCTAATTATGGAGATCATATCATAGAATATCAGCTGAATCATAAGTGTTCATCAGAATTATGGCCATATATACAGTATGACTTATTACAATACCACTACATTATTTTTGTCTGGATGATGAAACATGATTGAAATGTCTTTTTGGAAAGTGTTTTGTTTTTCTGTGCTGCCCTTCTTTCTCTCTCTGTGTGTGTGTGTGTGTGTGTGTGTGTGTGTGTGTGTGTGTGTGTGTGTGTGAGTTTCATCATCACTAGTGCTGAAGACAGTCTAGTGAAAAAGCACCACACAGAAGAACTCTGGGAGAGAGCATGAAGTTGTGGGATTGACTCCCACATCAGAGACAAAGGAATCTCACAATACAGTAGGAATGTGACAAGAAATTGTGGTACGACCAGTCAAGACATTTGTTGTGGCTGAAACTATTCTGACTCAATAACACACACACACACAAAAATCTAAAAACCACAGAACATCAATTGATGACAAATTGATGACAAATCCATGATTTCAGTTTTGAAGTTAAGACATTTTAAGCATTTTAAGGACCTGACCACACCCTGTCCACAGTGTCAACATTATATGAATAACTCTGTCTGTTTACTATTCAGGATATGGGAGGATCCAACCTCCTAAAGTCAGGCAGCAGGATCCATTTTTGTTGTACATTGAATGTAACATGAGCTTGCTGTATGTGTTTGTATTATACTTTGTTCATTATAAAGTTGTGAACTCAAAATGTCTCTACACAAAGTGATATTTCTTCTTTATTTCTCACACAGCATCCAACCCAGGGGCATCAGATGTTCTCTGGCTTTATGCAGCAGGCCAAAAATGTCTTTATTCACATGCAGCAGTAGCTTGTCAGATTACAGAACAGAGACAGGACAGAATACGTATGGCTAAAGTAGTTCCACATAGGTTTACCAATGTAAACAGGCTAACCCTCCAATAACCCTGAAGCAGATGAAGCATAACAGAAAAACTGTGCAAAACAATGCATCAATACAACTATTGTTTGTAGCACTATGTAAACACACTGCCTTCATTGTGTCCAAGCAAAGCGTATGTGTGTTTTCTCTAAAAGTATCATACAGACAACATAATATTTAGTAAAGGCACAGAACCGACTCCTTACACAGGCAGGCTGGTGGTTCAGTTACCTCAGATCAATAAGAAAATATGTTTAGCACTGATGAGGGGAATTTAAAAATATACCTATCGCCCTTTTAGTCAATCAACTGCCATGGTATATACAAAAATGGTATTGAACTGGTAAACTTCTGCAATTGTTTTTGTTTCTGTAAATTGTGGAAAATACCCCCAAATCTGTGACTAGTTGTTTATTAATACATATATTTAATCACAGAATTGAGGGCCAAATGGCTTCAGACCAGTGAAACAGGGACAATGTGATGTATCTCCAAATCGGCACACACAGAAAATCTTACACAGCACCTCTTTATGTATATATAAAAAAAAATCTATAAAGCATTGCTTTTCTATTTTTTACTGGTAATCTTAAAAATGTTAATAAAACAAAAATGACTTCTATCACAATAAGCACTATTGTGTAAAACATGGAATGAAATGCTTCACAAGTTTTCAGGAGTCATTTTCATTGATTTAGGCTAGGGGAAAACATTCTCCTCGGGACAAACTTTCAAAACCTTAAATCCGAAAATGTGAAAACTCATGTAAAGTACTGCAAGCGCTTTGCTTTCCACTCCCTTCAAGTTATGTGATTGTATTTTTCACTTTCCTTTCTGTTTCATCAGTTTATTGCCCATCTTCTCCATCACTCATCCTCACTCCAGAAACAACAATAATAATAATAATAATAATAATAATTTCAAATATGAACTCCCTTCTTTTCATCCAAGTTTTTTTCATCATTTAAATTATCTGCTCCTTCTCCATTCCTCCATCACCTTCCCCTCACTCTCCCCACCTCTCAGTATCCCCCTGTCTTTACTTTTTGTAGTTGCCAAACTGAATGGCCAGCCGGTCGCTGACACAGCGGAACGTGGCAGGCTGCACCTCCCAGTAGTTGACAGGGTTAGCAAACAGGCTGATGCCATTATAGAACGTCCTCTTCATCCCAAATCCTCGAGGGCAGAAGTCATCCACGCCCACCTGGTTGATGTTGTTGGAATGGAGGTACACCACCTAAAAAAGCAGGCGTGGCAAAATAGAGGGTGAGTAGAGCATCATGGGAAGCATTCAGTCTCAAACCAAGTGTGTGCAAGTTAGACTCACCTGTAAGTATTTCATTTCTGGGAGGCCTCTGGGAACACGAGTGAGACGGTTGTTGTCCAGATGCAGCTCTCTCAGCCTGGGGAGGTAGGACAGACTGCCGTTCTCTATGTTGCGGATATGGTTAAAGCCAAGGCCCAACCTGGAAAAAGTGAGACAAGGGGAGAAATGTGAAATAGGAAGAAATTAGGCCACTGCATGGTACATTTAGCTCAATTGTTTTACTAGTGTGAGTTGGAGTAATTGCAAATTCCCTGATAAATATCATAGCAAGGGGATATTAAGCCAGGTGAGAATTAGGACCACAGCAGCCTGGCAATACTCTTGTGACCATAAATAACCACATTAAAGATTAGAAGTATGTAGAAAGGAGGTAAAAGAAAACAGGAGTGTAATAGAAGAACACCTGTGCTTTTCCTACTATGACAAGACAAAAAAGCCAATTAAGAAAAATAAACTTAAGTTTCTTGTTGAAAACTACATTAGATGATAGGGAGAGACTGCTATTTTGACTGGAGTGGGGAGGCCCACACAAGCATATACTAGCAGTTATCCTGCTACTTTTTAGTGGCATGTCAATGTAGTTCATATTATTTCCCATGAGGGGCACTGCTGACTGGGGATGTATTTTTTTTTATACCACAGGATAACTCTTCACAGACATGCAAGCAAATACCTCAGGATGCAAGAAATTAGTTATGGTTAGAAATGAGTATGATGTTGAAGTGAGTACGGTACCTGTACAGGTTTTTGTAGCGGCTCAGATCCTCCAGTTCCACAGCCTGGATCTCGTTGTGGTCGAGGTGAAGCTCATGGAGACTCTCTGGGAGATCTGAAAGACAGACACCATACCTGTACTCTGTTCCTTTTTTGTATGTCCTTTAACGCTTAGCACTTTTTGAAGTTGACACTTCTAGTCAGAGGTACTTAAAGGAATAGTTTGACATTTTGTGTCATGCGCTTAGTAGCTTTCTTAGAGAAAACTGATACCACTCTTATGTCTGTCAGTTAAATATGAAGCTACAGCCAGCAGCTGATTAACAGGGGGAAATAGCTAGCCTGGCCCTGTCCGAAGGTAAAAAAAAATCTGCTTACCAGAACCTTTAAAACTCACCAATTAAGACGTTATATCTTGTTTGTTTAATGGATACAAAAATCAAAGTGTAAAAACGACAATTCATACAGGGGGTTATGTGCCGGACTATTTCTTGGCTGGGTGCAGTGACTTCCTGGAGACTTGTCGTTACCATGTGGTTGCCACATAACCAGTGAACACATCATTGTATGCATTAAATAAACAAGATATAATATATAATTAGTGAGTTTTAGAGATTCTGGTAGGCAGATTTCTTTTACCTTTGGACAGAGCCAGGCTAGGTGTTTCCCCAATTGTTTCTAATCTCTGTGCTAAGCCAATCGCTGCCAGCATCATATTTAGTGCACAGACATGAGAGTGGTATCAATCTTCTCATCTAAGTGAATAAGCATATTTCCCAAAATGCTGAACTATTCCTTTAAACAAGCCTAAAACAGTACGACGCCTCCACTGTAAACATGTTAGCATTTTAGCCATTTTAGCCACACAGATGAGTTACCTTTTGGCACCCCAGTCAGTTTGGCCTCTGATATACGCAGATAATTCAGTTTCAGTCCCTTGAAGGCTCCAGGCTCAAAACCGCTGTTCTGAATGGGGTTTGCTCCCATTTCTGCAAGATGAAGGGAATTTGTGGCATGAAATAAAATACAGCCTCTTTAATCTTCAAAATCCAATGCCAATGCTATACAGTGGCAACGGCAGTGGTGAGCACCACTGAATATAGCCTACATTTGTTTAAGTCATCAGCATTTCTGACCTATGCAGTTCATGTTGCCCAGTCCTGCGAAGGCTCCAGCTGCCACCTTCTTGATGCGATTCTCGTGGATCCTCATCTCAACCAGAGAGGCAGGCAAGTTCTTGGGAACGGTGGTCAGCAGATTCTTGGAGAAGTAGAGCTTCTGCATGTGCTTCAGAGGCACAAATGTTTTGGGGTGGACTTTGGAAATATGGTTATTCCTCAGAGACAGACCCTGGAAAAAAAAACAGTAACTGTGGAGAGGCTAAATTCAACACCCACTTTATTTGATCTGTGTGAAAACATCATTAGCACCCAGGCAGACAGACAATGTAAAGAAAGAAAGCTAAAATAATACACAGAATCCACAAGAGCTTGTGTTTGCATCCTCTTTCTTTACTGAATGTGTTTGAATTAAAGTGAATTATAACAGATCCAGCAGCAGTTCACAGCAGTCCATCACCCAGCAGACTGTCTCTCCACCTGCGTTGGCTGAAAGATGGAGGGAGATGCAGACTGGGGTAAACAGACCTTAATAGAGATGTTATTGTATAATGTCATGTCTGGAGTTTTCTATGCTGCCAGATTTAATATTGCTCTTGGTCAGCGCTCTTGAATGCGGGTCAGGAGTGAGCAAAGCTTTTCTGCTAAGAGAGGCAAAGACGTGAGCTTGAATACTCCCATTTGGCTTCAGGCTCAAACTTAATACAATTAAAGCTCTCAGAGCAAAAGGGCGGTGGAGGGCGAAAAAGAAAGGAAATGAACCTCTAAATCCCTGAGGAAACGGAGGGTTATAATGATATTTCACACTACCGAAGCCAGTACAAGCTGAGCTGAGTCGGTTACACATCCTTGAGAGGTGCTGATCTAATGCTGAGAGGGACATCATGTATGTGAAAAGACTGTGTGTGTCTCTTACATATAAGTTAGTGAGGCCTTTGAAGTCATTCTCTTTAAGCTCAGTGATACGGTTGTTCTGCAGGTCCAGGAACTTGGTGTCCCGAGGAATATTCTTTGGCACCTCGGTCAGACCTGAGGACAAGACCAATAAAAACACAGAAGGGAATCATACTCCATTAAATGCTTCCATGGATGACTTTGAACCAACACCCTAAAAACCAGTTTGTTTTCAATGGGCAAGCTCTTAGGATATCTTAGTCAGACATAGACCTTGGAAAATAAATAGTCGTGTGTTTTAAAACCTCCATCAGGCCTAAAAACTCACCCAATCACACTCCCACACTATCTCAAATGAGCACCTTGGGCCTCCTCGTCTATTATTTTAATGAGTGGTGGACATAGACACAACCATGGAGGTCACATAGAGACGTCAAAGCAGCACATAACATTACTGGTTTGTCACCGACAAAGATGTGCACACACACACACACACACACACACACACACACACACACACACACACACACACACACACACACAGAAATGCAAATTGCCCTCACACCAGATGGGGACACCAGATGTTTTCCATCTGGTTTCCATTGGACAGAAGTCGCAAAGGATGTGACTTAAATACCACAAGCAAAATCAAACATCAAATAAAAGGGAGATGGGCACAACCCTGAGACACAGAGAAATACAAGCTGTGTGTGTTAATGTGTGTGTGGTGAAGCTGCCACTTAATTTGGGAACATAAGTGTCTTTATTTTGGCTTCTTTGTGACAGGAGCACCTGCTAAGGCGTAAACCCAACATCAGTGACGATCATAAACACCAAAATCTGTTATGGTTAGGGTTTCTTATGAATATTGTTTACCAAACAATAAATTCACAAAGGCTAAGAATGGGTTACAACAAGTGGGCAGTGTTAAGAAATACACCTGCACTGTTCCACTCAGGGATCCCTCTGGAAAAATGACTCAGCACACACACAAACACAGCAACCAGTGATCATTAACAAGACCACATCACAGAGCCACGTGGACGAGTGTATCAGATGTGGTCAGTGGCGCAGACAGGCCACGGTAAGCGAAATCCCGACCGGGGCCGACCTCATCTGGACCACGACCATGATGCAACCAGACCCGCTGGTGAGAAAGCGCCAGCTGTCCCACTGGGATCCAGTTTGCCACCAACCACATCTGACCCACAGGACTGTACCCAGAGCTGTCCATCTAGAGTTAAGTTTAGATATATGGCTTTGGCTGTACTGTGCCACACCCTCCATGTCACCACACAGGATCAAACCCTCAGCAGCTCCCTCTGACATTCAGTTCAAACCACGTCTATGCAGTGCTGAGAGATCTGGTGCAGTGGCTTAAGAGGAACTTTATGGTGTAGCCTTATCCAATGAATTAAGCACGATTGTGCCTTCAGGGAGCAAAGATAAATTCATTAAGGTTGTAGGTGAAAGATCAAGTTTCAATCCTGGGTACACCATTTAAATTACAAACCAAACTCAGTCTCTATGATTTACTTTTCTCAAATGTAATAAAGTTATTACAGCTGCTGGGAGAGCAATATGACTCTGAAGGTGCAGAATGTTACCAGGTGGATTCATGTGGTAGGAAATATGACGCTTCCAGTCAACACCTGCAGCTTCGACACGCATCCTGCCAACTAGAAGCCTTCAAATTTGTATGCCTCCATTGAACCTAACAGGCATGATGAACAAACCTGGAAAAACTTTCACCAACACCCTGATTAACTGAATCCCTTAACCCTCTAAACCCCAAACCACAGCGCTTCACCCATATCTGCCACAAATCTGAAAGCCTTTACCACAAACTGACAAAACTAGCACCTTCTTAAACCCCAGCACCCCTCAACACAAATACCCGACATCGTGCTGGGATGCACAGTGAGAGGAGACAGACGCCACCGCCAAAATACATCTGTTCTAAATAAGCACTTGACATCTCGGAAATTATATGCTTCCACATTTACCCGCTGCAGAGAGACCAGAGACAGTAAATATATAGAGCTTGCAAAATGATGATTCGACAAAACCATTATGTCTAAACACAGACAGCTTATTAGAGTTACATCGCCAGTATAATGTGATGAATCTTTATATCCACAAATAAGACTGAATGCAGTTTCTTTGGTCATAGAAATAGAATAGACAGAGGAAGAACTGCATGCCCTTATAAATATCCACAGTCAGGATATTTTAGCATATCCTTTCAGGGAAACATGACTAAAATTAAGTCAAAGGCAAACAGTAAAAGCATCATGAAAATCATAGTTTGAGGTAGGTTATATTGTTGTTGATTTGTCAAGAAATAGCTGATTATTTTTGGAACCCCCGTCACTTCTTGTTTTTTCTAGTGGAATTCATAACTGTGAATATTCATAATCCTCACATCCTTATCCTGATACAAAAACACTTCAACTGTATCATCATCTCTCTATCATCCTTTCCTTTTAATCCTCTCCTCCATCCTTAAATCTCTTTAAACTAACTCATCCTTCCCTCCATCCTCCCCTCCTGTTTTGGGTTTCCATTAAACATCCTGTCCAGATCCCAAAAACAACATGAAACGGCTCCTTAAAGACAGTGAGGAAATTATAAACTTTTCATTTCCGCCCATCAAATTGTCTCTTCTTTTTCATCCACCACTGTGTCTTTCTCTCTGCCTTTCTCCCTCTCTTGATCCCTTTCCGTCTCTCTTATTTTCTCTACCTCCTTCCTTCTCATGACCTCTCTCCTTTTCTGCTCAAAGAGTCTCTCTCTTCCTTTCCCACTCAGTATCTACACGCAAAGTCTGGAACACAAAATCCCTCAAAGATACGCCTTTCCTTGTCAAATTACACCAGCTTTGTCCCAAGGAAGAAATTCCTCTCTTAGATAATACACCATACAAGGGGGACTTTATCTCTGGAGCTATGAAAGTCATGCAAGGCTCGGGTCATGCTCATCAGGTCATTTTGTCATTCATCTCATTTGCTTTCCTTTCTGAACCTCTTGACTCCCACACATACTTAGAAATGATGACAAAGCATCACAGACATGCATCTCTCTATCT
>LKNJ01000330.1:1325-117765 GCA_002120245.1 Maccullochella peelii | reverse complement strand
TCTATCTCTCTCTCTCTCTCTCTCTCTCTCTCTCTGTTGTTTCCCTCTTTCCTTCACACACTCTCTCACTGACCGAGGTCAGAACACTGGACGACCCTGAGCTGACAGTGGCAGCCGAAGGGGCACATGGGTATGTCAGGGGGCAGGATCTCCTCCACGGCGGAGCCTTCTTCCTCATCTCTCATCATCGTCATCATCCCGCCGCTGTCCATAGTGTCCATGGCAAAATCCCAGAAGCCTCTCTGCTCAAAGGGCAGGGCCGAGGAGACGGAGAGCAGCCGGGCCACGCATAGCAACAGCAGGAGGGAGCAATGTGGCAACATGTTTAACTTACACACCTGAGAAAAAACAAGAAGGAAGGAGAGCAGCATCAGTTTTGTTGTACATGAATGTACACACTCAGTTCCCAGTTTATTAGTTACAACAAGCTAAAACTAACGCAGTCTAATATAACAGTCCTACAATGAGTCCTACATTTATAAAGTTTTGTTTTTGTTGCAACTTTCTTAGAGAGGTGTTGATTCAACTATATGGTCATTTTGGCTGTAGTTTGTGCTGCTGTTGAACTTTATTGCATTATACTGATAGGTGTTTCTAATATTTTGTCCAGCCCATTTATATCCATTAGAGTAGACAGGAATATGCATATGGCATCTAAATGTTTGGGATGTTGTAAAATGACAAATAAAAAAAGGAAAAGTACATGAGCCAGGCTGGATAATCCTCAGACACAGCAGGCGACTGCCCTGGGGCCCCAGACCCCCAGGGGAACCATAAGCCCCATGTTTACTGTATATCAGTTGATATTTTGTATTTGGATTAATTGCAAATTTCTTACAATAATTTAGAATGAAACACTTAACTACAATATCAACTAAGGGAGATCCTGCATCGAAACATATTCTTACATGTAATAGAGGGGCCCTGTGTTGAAATCTACTTTTAAGAGCTTTATTATTATACTGTTATACTTACATGGTGCATATTCCTGAAGTATGACCAGGTAGTATTATTCCAGCATAGAAGCACTGGTTGGTTTCAGGGCAAATAATGATGCTGCCATGTGTAGTCTGCTGTGTGCACTGTACTTAATGGGAACATGTGGGCGACAGAGTTCATACACAACACAGCATGAGTAGGAGGTGGTGTGTGTGTGTGCGTGGTGGGGGTTGTCAACAGCAAACTTTTGCCCCTGGGCTCCCTAACAGGTTAATCCAGCCATGTGCATGTTTTAAATTCATAGCTAAGGATAATGGTCAGTCATAAATGGACATTAAAATATTATGAAATGGTCTGCTTATCCTTTATTACAAAGCCCCAGTGTTTATACCACACCTCACAGGCAGACCAGGAGCTGGAGAAATGGACTTGTTCCCTGAGGAACTCGCCAGGAGTCTCTCTGGGAATGAAAGTCACTGACAAAATGTCACAGTCTGCTTCCTGCACACTGAGTCGATTCCCAGGAGAGAACGTCTCTTCTCACTGGCCAATCAGATAGTGTAGAGGACATCATCTCAGTGGTGGAAAATTTTATTCCTGCAACCGAGCAGTCAGACAAAGCCACCATTCATTTAGAGGGGAAACTGGGCGTGCAAGTGCAAGTGCATCTGTGTGCATGTACTTGTGTTTGAGTGTGTACGCATGTCATGAAACACAGACTCCATGATGTCATAGCTGTGCACACACAAACACACACACACACACACACATATACACTGCTAATTGAGGTCACCAGACATGTGAGCATGTGTGTGTCTGTGTTTGTTTCCTTGCTCCATCCTGCCTGCACTGACCTAACTAACACCTCAGGGCAGCCACTCCTCCCACTCAACCTGAAACCTAATTCCAAGAAAGACAAATTATTGTTTTGATCCTTACAGAAGGAAATTGTGACCCTTAACCTGAGGCTAATCCTATGAAGTAAAGCCCATAGTTCTACACTGGACCCTGGGGTGCCCTAAACCCCTATAATCTCTAACCTTGTTGTGTTAATTCCTTCTTTCATCCCGAGCTCCATAATCCTACAGAAGGCTGGGAAGTCTTGATGCCAGTGGTTAGCGTCCAAATTGACTTTCCAGAGAAGTTTAAGGATCCTGTCGCAACATGATCTCGTTTTCATTGGAAGCAAGAGGAGAGCAAATGGTGGCACTATCAGAGATGGATGAAAAAGAGAACGTGGGCAGGAGAGGGAGGAATAACATAACAAACAAAGGGAGTGAAGGTTCAGGGAGATACTGACAACAAAAGAGAGCAAGAAAAGAAAAAGATGCTCACTGTTTATTTCCACCAGATGTCTCATGGTGAAATTTTGGATAGTGTGTTTGGGAGATTCTACTGCACTTCAAATGTGTCAGCACATTTAATGTCTCCTAACTTGAATCTCAATGATTTTGTCTCTTATTCTACTAAACGTGATGCCATTCAAACACTTGCTTGGTCTTTGCCCTGCCTATTTCATCTAATGTCCCGGGATATTTCTAGCAGCACGGACTGTTCATAAGCCTTTGAATGGCCTAAAAAGAGAGACTGCAATAATAATAAAGCTTGTGAGGGGGTTTCCAGGGCTTTTTTAATGTTGGGGAAATGCTTTTCATTCCACTCTTTGTGAAAAAAAGGCTCTCTGAACTGATACTGATCCTTTAAATTACAAAAGTAGAGCCGTAACAAAAACACTCCACAAAGAAATCCAAGAATGTGGTCAGAGTACACACATCACAGCGTGTGAGGGATGAATTATCAACAGATGCTTATCAATTCAACTTCAACACTTACTGACTATTCATAACCTCACACACAAATATGAGTTTTGAGTCCTGAATTATTTAGGACAGTGCATGAGAAAAATTATCCATTTTCAGTCTGTGACCATTGGCTTTAAAGTTGCTTATGCAATCCACTGCAACTGTAGATCGCGCTATCGAAAGAAATACACGGATTATTTAGGGACATTAAAATCAGTAAAACTAAGAGCCTGTGCATGATGTGGACCTAGCCTGGAATCATGAATATCTGGCCCCTGCAGTCTGCTCCGTGCAATAAAAATAGCTGCCAAATTATACCATTTTGCAGAAAAGAAAAAACACCACTGCCCTTGGCTTGACCAGAAGAATGGAGCCACAAGGACACAGCGAGGGCATATATAGTCAGCACAACACAATGACATGCAACACACAAAAGAATACACAGAAGAAACCACAAGACTTATTCATACACCTACAATTCCTGCAACTTTATGGGAGGTATACCAAGTATATATCAAATAAATGTGGCACCCATGCTCTCATCTGTGGAGCCACTTTTCATTGGTCAAACCGATTATTTGTCAGCCATTTGTAGCGATACTGTAGTGGATGGAGATTTGAAGACAGAGGTGATGGAATGATGGACGAGAACAAAAGTGAGACGGGATCAAGAACAGTCTATCATCATCCAGGAATGACGTGTAAGGCTGCACAACACGACGATAAGACTAAACTACATCCCGCAATCAAGCAGCCTCTCTGACTGTAATAACCAGCCTTTTATCCAGCCCTGGTGTATGTACATATAAATCCCTCTCTTCTCCCTGCAGTTAAGATGTGAACCGTCAAACATCCGGTCTGAGACAAAAACAAACCAAAGGCTTCAATCTTAATTGTTATTGCCTCTGCTCTCCCATCCAAAGGAGAGTGGTTTAATGCATGGATGGATGGCCGACTATTCTTGTCCCACTCACTGTGTTTGTCTCTGAGGTGCTGTGGAGTGTGTGTGTGTGGAGGGGGGCAGACAAGAGAATGTAAAAGAAAAAAAACAGGAGTAGAATGACAATTATGAGGCAGACAGACAGAAAAAAAGAGTGGGAGTTTTGTGTTAGCGAAGGCGAGAAGGATGTGGGAGATAAAGCTGCAAAAGACACAGGGAAGTGTCTAATCAACACTTGCATCACAGGTACTAATAAGCAGTACTGTCTCCACAGTAATGTCTTGTCTGCGCTATATGGCCAAAAGTATGTGGACACCGGAGTGCAAATGCATACTTTTTTTTTAGTCTGGGGCTGTTTTTCAGGCCTCTTGGTTCAAACTGACAGAAATCGTAATACTAAAGCCTCTAACACCTTTGGCATGTATTGGCACGCCAACTGCGGACCTGGCCTTATCACTCAGCATCAGTGAATATTTTCCTTCAATAAAACAAACGGGAGGAAATTCCCCTTCTGTGTCAAAACACATAATATGACTGTGTGAATTAGTTGAAGCTGTCATAACAGGCAACAGAAGACAGACACTTTTATGAAGATATGAATTCCAGTGGGTTACTATTGGATTTGAAAGGTGAAGATAAGACTAAGGAGACAACAGTGAAGATATGAGACAGGATTCAGGGATGGATACGTGGACAGACAGATGCATGCGGTGTCAGTGAAAGCACCATCTGGTGAACAATCCACCCTGGAAGTGTATCAGTTGTTTGAGTTTCCCACACCCGGTGTCTGAGATTAGCTTTACATTTCCTATATGCACTATCCATCAAGTGCTGGGTACTTGTCAGCCATCACATCCACCGCAATTACTTTGATGTGACTAGAGTTCCCACAAGGCAGCCTATTGCCCTTGTCAAGCTAAACAAACATATATTTAAGCTATAGGCTCTCTGTGCTGCCAAGGATAATCATCTCCTCAAAATACAACACACAGTGTTTGGTCTCCCATGACACAGGCGAGAGAAAGCCAATAACTATTACCTCCCACCCAGTCATACACACAAAACCTGCTGCTACCTTTTCTCCACAGATATATGCTGCACGTTTTATGCTGTTCATGTCTGTGTCTTGAGCAAATGTTGAACCCTTTGGCACCTCCATAAACCCTCAAAGCCGGAGATGCCAAAATCCATTAAGCCTCACAATATCGATCAAGAAGTTGGCTCATTTTCTCTGTGCCTACATATTCAGGAGCATCTACTCTACTCCAGTTGGCAGTTGAGTGAGTGGAGTTAAGGTGGGGCAGAGAGCTTACCAAGAGTGCCAGCTGGCGCCACAATGCTGGTGTATTGGCTGCCGCCACGTCAACACTCAGTGCCGATTCACATCACATGGTAGCTGAAAGTGATCACAGTGCTGACGGAGCACAAAATATTTGACTCAGCTTAGTATTGTGTTGCAGAGAATAAATCTAATTTTGGGTGAAGTCGCTCCATGGGATATTCCTTTGTTTTCAGTAAGTTCTGTTTTTATCCCCAACTCATCATGTTATTCTGAACAGGATCTGGGCTGCAATAAACTCTGACATCTAAAAAAACACAAATGCAAAATTCAAATAAATGTTTTCTTGTGGGAATACAAGCTGGCCCAAACACATACTCACATGCACACACACACACACATATGTGTAAACCATCTATGTATTTTGGTGTCAAAAAGTCCACCTCCAAAATGATCTGGTCATTTGGCTGACCTCCCTCATTTCCTTATGCCATGTCTCCTTCCTTCCACACATGTGAACACACACAGACAGGCAGACTGGCACACACACACACACACAACCCAAATTCATGTACTCTTCAGACATAGTACAGGCTGTTAGTGCTAGGCGGGTCCGGTAGGAGCATTCGGGTGGAGTTAACTGCCCCAGCGGCTGTAATTTGGTGACTGCTATCCCTAAAAAAAGGAACTGTTTGGCAGCTTCTCTGTTGCCGCCAAGCTTGGATGTGGTGGCAAGCTGCTCAATGCTGCAGAAACAAGGCCTAACCAGAGAAGAACAGAGAGCAGACCAATACAGAAAAACAAAGAAGGGCCAAATTAGTCAGCAGCAGGGGGACAACTGACCTGAGTATCCATGCCTGTGGGCAGATGAACCCCATTCAAAGTATGTGGAGTATTCCAAAGTTGGTGCCATAAGTGGGCTATGAATAGGGACTGTAAACAATGGCTGCTTTTTCAAAAAACAAAATGGAACAATCTGCAAACTTTATTGTCACAACATGGCAAAGACATAGTTTCCAGAGCTCAGATGTAACCACAGAATTGGCATCAAACTGAAACTGATCAATGGGGAATATGAAGCTACAGGGAAACAAGCTTGACCTCAGACCAAATTATGACATAAAACACTGAGCTGGATGCTGAGACGGACTGGTGGATGGACAGACAGGCAGTGACAATCACCAAACAGACAGACTAGCAGGTGTAGGATGGTCAGCCCACAGGCAGGCTAATAGGCAGGCAGGCTAGGTCAGGAAACAGACAAATTTAGACCATCATTTTGACTGTCTGACCATTGACTGCACAGTCAGACACTGTTTGCTCTGTCTTTGTACAGTAAAATGACTGAGTTAAATACACTGGTACAAATGGCTCATGCATGGTAGTTCACATTTGCTGGACATGAAGTAATTCTCATAAGACAGAATGGGGACACAGACGTGGGGAAAAAAAGTCCTTCCATAAAGGCATGTTTGTCTGCATTATATTATGTGACAAAATAAAACACAGCGAGGAAAAGAGCAAGCTATAATATTCTTCTTGCCAAAGGTTTCTCAGGCCACACTTCTCTCAACACATTTCAATCTGAACACTGTGTGTATACAGAGGCTGAATTTGAGGGTATTGCAGGCCTGTGTACTAGAACGGGTTGCCTTGATTGGCACGTTTCACTATAATTATTCTGCCTAAATGATGATGCAGGGATGGACGTAAAAGACCCGCTATAAATGCCCTGCAATACATTTACAGTCCGATGAGAGAATATGGGTGCACTGATTTGAGGACAAAGGGAGCTAAAAAAAAAAAAAAAGTGTTGATTAATTATTATCTCACTCTTTGGAGACTCGTTGCGCCATCTAGTGTAACTCCGGAGTAAGAGCTGATCGAAAAATTACAGCATCCGGTGCGCCATGCAACAGGTTGATGATACGGATATATTCTTAATATAATAATCGTGTGCGAAAACAAAAATGTATTAGATAGACCTACACATTTAATTATCTGGGGCAAACTTTTTATGAAAATATAAAAGTTGACAACATAAATATTAGCAAAGTAGAAAAAAGAATAATATATATAAGATCAAATTCTATTGATATTACTATGAGATAACTACAGTTTAAACGTTTCTATCAAGTAAAACTCAGCCAAGAACGGGAAATGAAAAAGTTTCCCCTAGGCCAACTACGAGACTAAAGAGCACTTAAAATAACTCATCTTCCCTACCTTATGGATAGAAATAAGATATTAATTCCAAACTCCAAAGATAGTAGGTTGAAGGGTGTTTAATCCCTCTGTGCGTCAGATTATCCTGGAGATTTAAAAAAAAAAGTTGTCCTATACTTTCATCACATTTAGGGATTATTGCAGTATTTCCCCGCTATCCTCAGACATCCAGCCGCAGCTGCTCCGCCACCGTGTGCCTCTGCGAACCGTGTCAGGGCACCGTGTGTGCTCGTTTCAGTCCAACCCGAGGAAATGACTGAGAGCCGTGGGGGGGTCAAGCCCATAAAGTTAACAAGCCAGCCTCCTTTCTCCCCTTTCTGGATGGAGGAAAGAGGACGAGGAGGAGGGGGAGGACGAGGAGGAGGAGGAGGGGGAAAGGCTTACAGTACTTCTGTGCTATTATAATAGCTGGTACAGTAACAGGAGTTGTGTTATTTAAAGTTAGTATCTTATGATAATTCATAAAGTGGCATTATGCAAATATCATAGAAAACTTAACTTATATATATATTATAGGAGATATATATATATATATACTGTATATTACAACATTTTAATTTCATCATTTTATTGTTATTTTTCTATCTATTAGATAAGATTGTTATAAGTACACAAAAACATTTTCCTTACAGTAATACCAGAGTGATGTTGTGATGAGAAGGGGACGGTGCACTGTGTTTGAACTTTGTGTCTGAGGTCCGTAATTAATTGCTTTTGAAGGCGATTTAGATAAAAGACATTGTAATTTTAGCACTGCCACTTGAAACACAAGCTAAAGCATGGCATTGTCTGAAACATCTCAGACAGACTTCACTACAGTGCAACTGCAGTGTACAGTAGCACCATGGGGACCCGCAGTAAGCCCTTATTGTGGCTCCTATAACCTCTACCTTTTTCTCCCAGCATCACCTTTAAAATAAAATTTCATTTAACCACCATTTTAGTTTGAGAAAGTGTTGTTTTTCTACATTATTTTAAGATAACAGAAACTTTTTTTTGCTGTATATTTATTGTACATGTCCTAATTGACCACATTGTTGGTCTGTAAAGAGTATGTTACAGGAAAACTCCAGGCCATACTTCCAGGAAAGTTCTAAGATGCTGGATTATTTTGTGTGACTTATACTGGGGGATTTCTTTGATGAACAATCATACCGAAAATGTATTTCTAGGACTATGATTATAAAACATATGATTTGGTGTCTTCTCACAGTTTTTGTTTTTAATTAAATTTTGTTTTGGCAGGATGAAGTGTGTTTTCTCACTGACTCTCTGATTTCCTTTCCAAATTGCCAGCACCCAGCCCAAAGCAGTGAGTTTGGAAAGCCACACCATCTGGGAACTTTTCTGACCCTGTGCAAACTCGATCACATAGACGTTTGCAGTTATCTACACGTTATCCATGAGCTCTGCTGCCTCGGGACTTTGAGCATCAAATCATAATCATTTCCCCCATCATCCATATCAATACAAGAGGAGACTGACACTCCTGCCTCCAATTTTTGTTCAGTTGTATGCCTTTCTTTCTCATAAAGAGTGCAGTATCCACAGTGGCGGAAAAGGCATGCAGACCAGATCAATGCCCTGCAGGGTTGTTGGCAGGGGACAGAGTTTTGATAAAGGTCTTTGTAGATAACATTCCTCCTTTCTTTGCTTCCTCTCTCTTTCGTTTTGTAGATTCAGTCTTTCTCACTTTTTATTTCTCTGTCTGCCTTCTCTTTCTCTCTCTCGCTGTGGTTCAGCTGATTATGGTGTTGGTCTGTAGCTAGAGGGCTTGGCATCCAAATTAAACTCTTTTTTGTCCTGCGAGCGTTCAGCTAACGTGTCTTAGCACACCCACATGTTAGCTCTTGCATGGGTGCTGCCAGTGTGTGTGAACTTTGTGTGCAGGAGAGAGAGGAGAATAATGTTGACCAAAGTGTTGTTTCTGTGTTATTTTGGATTTGGAATTCAGCCCAATAAAAGCTGACTTCATAGTCATTAATGTTGCTGGTTATCAAGGATGAGCACACCAGGGCTGATGGCCGAGCGGTTAGTCCTCTTACACACTGCAGTAAGCACAACATTCTTGTTGACCCTAAATAGTTGACCCTTAACACTGGAACCCAGTCTCATGTTCTTGCAAAGGAACTGTCCTCAGACATCCTCTTTCTCCAGCTTTATCTGCTTGTGTCTGATGTCCATCTGAGTCAGGGAAAGAAATTCTTCAGCTGCTTTCCTCTCTGTGTGTGTACTGGTGCTTTTTATTTTATCAGCCAGCACTCCCCCACTCCTCCAATAACAAACACAGGAAGTTGCTGTTGCCGGGTAGAACCAACAGAGCATGAGAGAAGAAAAGCACTGTGCCGCTCTACAGTCAACCTCTCACAAACAGGCTCTGGCCTTAACTCGATGTGAAACATCTGTTGGGTGTGATGGGATGTCGGTTTAACAGTTTAGTCATGTCACACGCAGTATGATGGATGGCACTGAAGTGGTGACTCTGTCAAATTTGAAAATACCCCTTGTGACAAGCTGTTGAGGGGAGGTTGAAGGATTTAAGGTCAAAGCTGGAGCGTCCATTTGTGCAAAACTACAAAGATGGGAAACTGCAAAAAGAGAGCTAATGCTCTTTGTCTGGTCGTCTCTGTGTTAAGCTTGGGCTCTGCCTTTACGAGCAGGAACTGCAGTATTTTGCGAATGTTTCTTAGACAGTAATGTGCTGTTTGTAAAATGACTGTACAATTATGGAGACTGCACCACATGCACAAGACTGAAAGCAGAAATCTAACATGTGATTACACGCCCAGGCTGGAGAGTGAAACGTATAAATATGTGTGTGTGTGTGTTCATATCACATATTCAGACCATGCATGTACTATGTTCTCAAAACCTTGTTAACTTTGTCATCTGCTTGCCTCTTAATAACCCAGCTTCATTCTCTCTCTCTCTTATTAACTGTCTATCTCTCTCCGCCTCAGTCCTCCCTCCTTCCCTCTCTCTCTCGTAACTCTAGCGTCTGCAGGGGACCTTCTGTTCTTCATTTAGAGCCCCAGAAACACTGCTCTCTGTTGAAACTAAAGCCAGCTAGTCAACACAGCAAGTGCACCGCCTGTAAATTACAACTTCATACACTGAGCACGACTCAACATTTTATCATTTTAATTATATTCATTACTCTAAGTGATAAACTGTAAAGCCTATTGTGTCTTTGCACGGGTGGATTAACAAATTAAAGAGACTACTCCAACACTGAATTGTCGAATTGCTTGCACTTGCATCAGCTCTCATAAAATATTTAGTTTGTTGTGTATTTTTTGGCTGAGACTGCAGATACAGATGTCATGCTTGTTGCAGCAGGATTTGGTGTAAAGCAGCTGACTACATTGCGAATCAACGCAGGTTTTTGAAGATAATACAGGATGAGAGGAATAAAAGGAAAGAGAGTAGTTGTTTCAGAGAAAACAGTAACAGAGTGCAACAGGGTTTGTGCTTTTCCCGCTGGCTCTGTTATGTTCTCATCAAGACTGTACACACAGAAATGTTACGGGCAAGGCTCTCATTCACGTCACACTCACACCACAGAGCTCACAGCATCTCTGAAGGGGCCCGTGGTCATGGCTGAGACAGAAGAATGGTGCATTGTTAGTAATTTGTACTTAATTGTGCATGAGGAGGTAAGAGAGGGAAAAAAGCATTGGGAGAGGGACAAACAGCAGAAGATGGACAGAAAGTGGCAACAATTACAGAGAGAGAGAGAGAGAAAGAAAAAGAGGGAACATTGAGATCTGGGAAGACACTTTGTCAATAAGATTGGCAGGACACCAGAGCTCCAGTGGCTTTAGTTCCCAAACAGGAAAAGAGCTCAGAACATGCCCCAGCTCTCTGCCTCCCCCCCTTCTGTTTTAAATCTCCTTTCCTCTCTGTCTTGTAGCCACATCTTCTTGGACTCAACTAGACATTAACTGCTGCTCTTCTCATCTTTCGCTGATCAGCTTAGATACTTTCTAAGAACAATCGCTGTATTGTGTCCTAAAAGTCAGCTTGTTGTTTGTCCCTTAGCTCCACTGCACTAACACGATCCTCACCTTTTTCCCGTCTTCCCCACTGCTAACCCAAATAATGGGCTGCCCCACTCCTCTCACACACACACATACTTGCACCCCAATTACTGCTCACAAACCTACAGTGACTGACGTCACCACTACATGTTTGGAGGCCCTGACTGAGGCCCCCCTCACAGTCAGAGTGACTCTATGTATTTTTGCAGAGCGGCTGGTGGTGGATGTTGATGTTGGAGCTCATCTGGTGATAGGGAACCTGCGTGATGTTTATATTTTCCGTCCTAATGGGCCCCTTAGGTTCACACTGTGTCACTGGACATTTTCATTTTCTCTCAGGGACCCCCATGCTGCACTCCCAAGATCTGCTTCATAACCCCCCCAGTATCCCTGTCCCCTGTCCAAACACACCTACTTTTATTTCTACTCTACCTGACTAAAGGCTCCTCCTGAAAGCCCCAGACTTAGAGTAGAGACAGGATAATCCATTTCAGTCTTCATTTTCTCAAAAGTATCACTTTGATACCTTATACTTTAATGAAAAGACGGATTAAAGCCGGTGTTTTGAGCGGATCTGGATTCCACTGCAATGTATTATCCTTGACACTTCCAAGAGCACTTTATATAATGATTAGTTCCATTACCGTGTAAATTACACATTTGCTTTAATACATACAAAAACATTACAGTCATTTTCCTAATCAAAGACAAGATGTGAAAGAAAAAGATGGGTTTGGAGATGATAAAATGATAGCACTGACTACATGATAAAGCTATTTTTCTGTAAACCCTACCTGATGGGTTTGATGCACGGATGAAGCAAGCAGTGAAGGCAAATGAAGGATACAGAAAAACCCCAGAAAGAGGTAGCTGTACGTCATGATGATACACATATTGTGGGTATGTATCTGTCCATGTATGTCTGTCGCACTGTGTGGTCTATTGATTGTGTGAGTGTTCCTGCTGTGGATAGAGGACCAGTCCCTGAGCATCAGTGAGACAGGAGAAGGCATTTGGGGGAATCCTGTCCATCTCCAGCAGATTATTTTCCAAGTGGACTGAAGCCAAGGTGGAGCCAGAATTACGAGGGTGGCACACTCCCCACTGCCTCACCAGCCTGCAAACACAACATACAAACACTTAAATTTAGTCAAACTATATCTGAATTCTGCAGATATAGTTGAATAGCTGAATTGGTGATCCCCTGACTTTTCCACTATTGCTACCAGCAGGTCGACATTTGTGGTTTTGAGTGAAATGTCTCAACAACTATTGGATGGATTGACATGCTACACAAATTCATGTCCCCCTCTGGATGAATTGGAGTAACTTTGGTGGTGCCCTGACTCCCTCCCTCTAGTACCATTATCACATCAAAATGTATATTTGTTCAGTACTTTGGTTTATGGCTGAATACCTGCAAAACGAATGACATGGGGTACCCTGATGCCACATAAATCACAATGTCCACGGTATGATTACAACTTGGGGGTCAAATAAAAAAGGTCAAACTAATAACTTTCTCATCAGACTCTGCTGTAGTTTATGTTTTGTGCTGATTACAGAATGTTAGCATGCTAACCCACTACACCATGACAGTAACCATGGTAAACATTATACCTAATGTTAGCATTTAGCTCAAAATATCGCTGTACTTAAATACAGCCTCACAGAGCTGCTAGCATGGCTGTACACCCTTGTTGAGATCTCTCCCTCATCTTTCAAATGGGAATAAGAAAAGACTTCCCACATTCATTTCAACTTAGCAATGTGACTGGTGGGGAAATCAACCTGCTAACACTTCACTACAGTAGTGTATTGACTGAGTTTTGCAAGCTTTTTTTGAGGTACATTCATCAATTCTGCTGACCATGATAACAAACAAGTCATGTAAATCACAGTCATTGTTGTTGCTTTGGTCACCAGGGTTACTGTGTTAAATCAAATGGGACACAGAGTCTGGTACAGTTCACAGACAGTAATAAGAAATTGTTGTGACAGCAGTCGTCATTGTCTTGATCTTTGCGCTGAAGAGGACTTTTGTTGAAATGACAGTTTGAATAAATGTATTTCCATAAGATACTGAATATGCCACGATATCCTTCTTTGCTTCTTTGCCAAGCTCCTTAGAGTAATTTCTAAAGATAGCTGCACTAGCAAAGCCAATGGTATTAGGACAGGATTGGGTAACAAGCAAGCAAGCAAAGCATTTAGCTTATCTCTGCATTACGAAAATCACATTAGACTCTTAAAAACTGACTTAATGAAAAGTGAGATTCTACCTGATCTGGTTGTTGTCCAGTCTCAGCATCTGCAGGTTCTTAAACTGTCGAACACAGCGAGGGACCTCTTCCAGACGATTGTTGTCCAATAGGAGCTCACCCAGTGAGCGGTATGTTCCAACAAAAGAGACTCGTTCCATACCCTGATTGCTCAAGCTATTGTGGGATAGATGGAGGGACTGTAGGCCTGGCCGCAGGTGACGGAACGTGAAGGCAGGGATGTGACTGATGTTGTTGTGTTGGAGGCTCAGTTTACGGAGATGGCGAGGCAGATTCATTGGGACAGAGGTGAATTGGTTGTGGGACAGGTCCAAGGCTTCCAGGGACCTGAGAAGAAACACACAGAAGAAGACCTTCAAATGAAAATTCTACTTTTAGATAGTTTTAGCAATGCTAGAGGCATGGCTCTATGGACAGCAATGTCCTCTGTTAGACGGTCGGTTGGTTCACCACTTTGGTCCAGACTCAAATATCTCAACAACTATGAGATGGACTGCCATGATATTGTCTACAGACATTCATGATCCCCAGATGTTAAATCCTACTGACTTTGGTGAACCCCTGACTTTCATTTATCCTGTGAACATCTACTGGATGGATTGGCACAAAATTTGGTTCAGACATTCATGGTTTCAGAACAATGTATCCTGAAGACTTTGGTGATTCCCCAACCTTTCCTCTAGTGCCACCATGAGGTTGACATTTGTGGTTTTGAGTGAAATGTCTCAACAACTATCGGATGGATTGCCATGATATTTGATAAACACATTCATGTGCCCCTTAGGATAAATTGTAACAGCTTTGGTGATCCCCTGACTTTTCATCTAGCACCATAATCAGGTCAAAATTTCACTTTGTCCAATACATTTGTTTATGACAAATACCTGCAAAACAAATTACATTCACATGAGCCTCGGCTGTAGTTTGTGTTTAGTGTTAAGTAGCAAATGTTAACATGCTGACACGTTAAACTAAGATGGTGATCATGGTAAAGTTGCACCTGCATGATAGCATGCTGATATTAGCATGTGATGTTTTACAGGGCTCTAGTTTAAATATAATAATGGATACCCACATTCACTCTGATTGCAAGGCTTTTCACTGCAGACCTCATGTTACTGGACTCCTGCATAATGCTGTTGGGGAGGTATGGAGTCAGGAGTGCAGAGTGGGAGGCTAGGCTATGGGGGAATCATGGAGAGCAGCAGGGGAGAAAATAATGGGGCCTGGGGGGTACAATGTAAGGGAGCATAGCAGTTTGAGGGCGAAGTTGTGGCTGAGGGGCACATAAAGGGTATGAAAATGTTTGCAAGAAAGAGAATGAACGGCCAAAGAGATTTCAGGCCCCAGATTTCAGGGGTCTGAGGCGAAGATGTAAGTGTTTTTGTTTGAAGATCCCACACAGCTGTTGTGAGTTTACAGCACAGCTCACAGCAGGAGAGGAACCTTATTTCCTGTTCTTCTGCCATTCGTAGACCACACTGAACAGCCAATGGGCCCACAACACACTAAGGTGGCCAGCCAATGACCACACAGTGAAGTGAAATGGGGACCAATGAGGAGGCAGAGAGTGAAGGGTTATGGATGTGGGAGACGCTTGGACTGGCATCTGTCTGACTGATGTTCAGTGCCTCAGCATTTCTGCTACTCATAAAGGTGACTTACAGTAAGACCTCTGCATTTACTCTCCTCCCTTGAACTTTAAAACTCCCAGGTTACATTATTCATAGGTGTTTTGCGGGGTTTAATGCTGTGGGTTAGGGTTTCCATGAAATATATGATGTGTGACAATAAGAAGGGGTTAAAATCCATGAATCAATCAAAATGTTGGTACATTATTTAGCAATTTCTCATCATTTGTGACTATAACAGGAAAGGTTAACATGAGTCCTTTCTCCTTCAGTTTGGTCACACAAGGTCCACAATGCCCCTCTGCTTAACAGAGGCGTCAAACATCACATTAATCCAACCATAAATGTTTTACTGAAAACAAAGTTAAGACACAGGGGAGGGAGCACAATGACAGATTTAATTCAAAACACACAATCACATAAGCCAACACTTACTGAACACACGGCAGGCTTTTTGTTTAACCTATACATATTGTGGCAGTTATGGAATGCTATGAAAATGTGGTTTCTGCTTGAAATTTAAACGCTCAAATATACAGTATTGCTCTATTTGTTTCTCAGTACCAGTTCAGACCAGTTTTGTGCCGCTGATTTGTATTCTAAATCTTTGCCAGGAAGCTCAGCAGCACTCCATTGCTGCTTAGAGCTCCACATGGTATTAATGAGCAGAGGGACACACAGTCCTCTCTTTTCAGACTCCTCCACCCTCTACACTCCCACCCACTGGCACCTACACACCAACACACACACACACACACGCCGTGTATGTGCAACATGATGCAAAGAAGAAACACTAACGCATACGCAGAAAAATGAACATGCTCATAGACACAGAGATGCACCGAGAACATGTATATACAAACACAAACGTATGCAATTGAAAATGCTAATTCACAAACAGATACTACACATATATTCAGGCACACACACATGCACTCTCTTTCCAAGATTAACTTATTACTTCATTTCTAAAGCATTTACAGAGAGGCACACAGCACTTAAAAACCAAATGTGTTTGTGTGCACAGATGTGTGTATGTGTGTGTCCATGTTTTGTGCAAAGCATGGCCAGGAGTAATCAAGCTGATGGTCTGCTCATCCTCAGGGTGTTGGGTTCTAATGGGAACCAGCACACAGAGGGGTTTGTCTCGCTCTCCAAAACACACACAGATACAGAAGCACAAGTACAATACTTACATATACACACAGTTCAACCTGTGCTGAGCCCACCGTGCCAGCACTACACAAGCTAGCTTACGCACTTTGGCAACCTAACCAGGTTGGGTTAGGTAACGTAGCCAGGCAGGCTAGAGAGACCATGACTGGACTTTAAAAAAGGGAATGATGCATAGATGATGGCAGGATATGGCTTCAGCTACATCACGTCATTACGGTGCAGGCTTCTGTGTGCACTGAATTTATGAAGCTGATATCTGGGAGTAATTTGCCATTTGTCACATCGGTTGAAAACGAACCAACTGAACCACATGGATTCAAGTAAACACAGTATATGACTTTAATAATTTACTGCAGTGGTACATACTGTTCCATCCATTGTGAGTATTTGAATGCATGTGTACTGTACATACTTTTTCAGACTGGAATCGCTGCCATACCAAATATAATGTGCTTATAACCAAAGAGGAAACCTTTAAATAAAAACCAAAGATCACTTGTTGGAGGTTTTCACTTGACATCTGTGTGATGCTTTAACATATAGCTGGTGTGTTTTTATGTGGTGTCCGAATTGTTTTCCCATGTATGCAAGCTTATTACGAAACCAATTTGTGCTGGTCTTTAGATGAAAGTCCCATCAGGCTCAGACATGTCATAACATAACACGACACACACATCTTTGGTGTGATGAGTGATGAACCTGTGCCTACATGCAGTCAGTCTGTGTCCGCAGCGGAGATAAATCTACAAAGAGATCCTCTCCAAAAACAACCTCTCATTCAAAATGACACAACTAATTAAAACCAAATGGACAAAAAATATCATTCAATCAGCCAAAACTGCTATCTGTTCCAATACAAAATAAAAATAAAATTAGACACCACTTCTCTGTCATTTATTCATTAATACTGCCAGTGTAGTTTTTATGGATATTTTTTAAGCTGAGGACACTTTTACAAGGCTATTATATTAAGCTGCAGTACGCCCTGTGGTATTAGGTACTTTAAGCAGAAGGATTACAGATTACAATCATTTTCCCAATAAAAATGTTTGACGGCTTAAAATAAAAACTGAAATTGAAAACATATTACCCATGAAATATTATTATTTTGGACTTTTGGAATGAGTGATGTTTATGTAGCTTTAATCAGTGGAAGTAATTTAAAACATGTCCTGGTTCTGTCAGTCAGCATATGGAGTTTGGAGTCAGGTCTGTTGGCTGGCAGCAGTGATGCGATCACTGTTAAGTTTTGATCGACTGGAGGAAGAGCAGATATGGAGACAGGTTCATAAAGAGCCAGAACAAGAGAGCAAACAGGTGTGTGTGTGTGTGTTTTTGTTTACATGTGCATCTGTGTGCTTAAAGATGTGAGATGCTTTATACATTTTATTATTTCATCATTATTACTAATGCATTGATGTATAAGTATACATATATATATATATATATGTATATATAATTTTACTTTTGGAGAGAGGCTGGTTTTAACTACTTTGTATTCTTACTGTTTAATCTATAGCAATGCATCATTTTTCATCTGTTATATTCAAGTTGAAATAAGTTTATCTTCATATGTAAAATCTTACTATAACAACATAACTAGTAACTAAAGAGGAAGTGGATTAAAAAGTACAATAATTCCCTCTGAAAGGTAGTTGAGGTATAAAGTACCAAGTAATAGTAATACTCAAGTAAAGTACAAGAACCTAAAAACTTTGTCCGCACATTGGCAGCAATTGTAAACACACCCAGAAGAACAAGAATCTGGAAGAAAATCTAAATACCTATAATATAACAGTTATAATTAATACATGCATCTAAACATACACAAACACACAATACAGACCATAGATATATTAACAAGGTAGATAATGAGGTGAGATGCCGGCAGTCGGCCCAGTCTGCCTGAGACGGATCCCAGGTCCAAACTGCACTCCCCAGCTGCCTGTAACCTCCAGTATCCTCCACAGTAGCCTCCACTGAATGCCAGCAGGCGGCAACAATAACACTGACTCCATGACATGGAACAATAACCAGAACCAGCACACTGCAGTTTATTTTATCATTAAGCAATTTACTTTTCATTCTGTTTCTCCCTTGTTTCAGTCCCTCTCTGTCTGTTTCTCCACACACCTCCGCAGAGCTACATGAAGAAACACATTTCTCCACAAGTAGTCCAACGTGGATTTAATCTTATTTTATGCCACTCCTGCTGTGGTGGAGCTCAACAAACATTTGTTCACCCTCTGTTGTCTATGAAGTGCAGAAGGAAGTTTTTAAAATAGAGGACAAGCTAATAAGCCTGCAGTGCCGATGGGAAGACTGCTGCTCTCGCCACTAATAAGATCAAGTGTCAGATGTCAAATACATTCGAGTCAGATGTCAAACGAAGGCTCGGACTGCAACCTAGTTGAATTTTCTCCATTTTAGCATCACTCAAACTCTTCACATCATCTCTCTGTCTCTTTGGACAATATTTTGTGTTTTACTGTTTCTGTGATTACAAGATCTCATAAAACCTTCAGTCAAATTTCCCCTACACAATATATTTTCTCAATCTTATATTTCTGTTTCCTCTTTCATGTAATCATTCAGTCACACAGTTCAATCCAAAGTCTCTCCAATTGCACTTTCCTGTGTTTCTTTAGCATTTTCTTTTCCTCAGTTTTCCCTGAAGCTTCCACTGTGGTTCACAAGGATCCCAGGGAGCAAAGTAAAACCCACTGGAATTCACTATATTTAAACAACACACACACACACGCACACACACACCATTCATAGACACATTGAGACATACGCACACAAACACAGGCACACAGTTGCCCTCCGGCTCTCCCTCACACGCCTGCTCATCTAAGTACACAAGGTCAGCTGTCATAACTTCTGTGATATGTGTGCATATATGCTATGTGTGTGCCTGTGTGTGAGAGAGAGACAGAGAGAGAGACAGAAAGAGAGAGAGACGGTGAGAGAGACAAGAAAGAAAGAACGAAGAAGAGGAAAATAGAAAAAGAACGTGTCTGTCTCTGTGTGAATCAGTAAGGACGTCAGTCCAAGACGTCGGAATCAATGATGGACATGATAAAGAAAGCTAAAAGTATTGATCTGGATCGTGTGTGAGTTTATGTGCATTTTTGTGTGTGAATCAGAGCATCAGCCTCATCTATTGATATTGATGATAGGAATAGTAATCTGATCCATCAGAAGACCTATCATCTTTTGATGGAAATGTGTAATTTCAAATCTTTTTAGTGCCACAACCATCAACTGATAACCGCTTAAACATCAAAAATGATAACAGAAGTGTTCAAAATCCCAAACAACACCAGTCTACCCTCTTGTGGCTGACGGAGGGACTGCAGAACTTTTTTTTTTTTTTTTTAATCAATCCCTCTGGATAGATGGATGAATGGACGTACTTGAGACGGGTCCAGGCGCGGGCAGCGATGCCTTGCTCATGCAGCAGGTTGTGACTCAGGTCCAGCACTCTCAAATGGACGCAGCCCCTCAGTTCTTCTTGTGTCACCTGCTCAATCAGATTCTCATTTATCTCCAGCTCCTGTACGAAAAGAAAGACACAGACAGACAGGGATGTCTGACTTGGGGCATATCAAGGTGGCACAGTTCTTGTCCTCATTTCAGTGTCTGGCTTTCTGAAGTGACCCTGAGTACAATTCTGAATCCCAGCTGGCTCCTTTAGCTGACCCTAACAATATAAGGAGGCGTGTTTTCCCTACAGGATTTAGTAAAGTGATACCAGTGCACCTGAAGAGAGGGAGGAAGGCCCAGAGGGAGGGAACGGAAGTGGTTGTTGTCCAAATGGAGGTCCAGAAGTCTCTCTAATGGTCTGAAGGCTAGCGGCGACACACTGCCCTCATGGAGAGTATTCACCCCCAGCTCCAGATTCATCAGGTTCATCAAACCTAGAAGGGAAATACTAAATAATATTATCATTATTTCTATACAAGACATTGTTTCTCTTCCATGTACACAGACACAAGTCCTACCTTTGAAACAGTGAGAGGTGAGTGTACTGAGCTTGTTGTAGTTCATCTTGAGCTCCTCCAGAGATGGCGGCAGCGCTGGGATCCTGGTGAGCTGGTTGCCATCTAGGTTCAGCTTCTTCAGAAAGGTCAAGTTCTACATGACACGCAGCAAAAGGAGGGGTGAACAGGCCAGAAGGATTAAACAGACAAAATGTCTCCAAATCCATAATTTTCCATCCCGACTTGCCAAGCAGGACAGAATCACAGAGTTCACCGAAATACACCAAATGAGAGAATGTCAAATCTGTGCATCTCTTCCTCATCTATCATGTCGTATTTTTAGTAAAGCCACTCTGTGTGGCTCCTCAGTGGAAGCTGCTGTGGTTGATGTGTGTCAAGTAAAAGCAGTGGGCTGAATCTTTTGCAGTATCCCTCTAGCCAGTCCATCAGTCCTCTGTCATTACTGGGATGTGAGCAGAAAATGAAGAAAAATCTTCCACTAAAAATAATTTCCTTTTATTCTCCACACCATCGGCTGCAGCTGTTTTCCAACAGGTCTGTCCAGCCAATGCTGTGAGGGTATGCTGATGGTGGAGTGCAATGATTGGTCCGAGTGGTAGTGTGGCTGCCTCAGTGTGGTCAGGATCTGTGTTGGTCCTGTGGTCATTTAGAGGTTAGCCCAGAGGTTATTCTTAGAAAAGATTAGTTAATGCAATTTTCAGTGCCCTTTTATTACTGTAATGATACAGGATACAGCCTGCTTTTTATTTTAATTAGATGTAAAGTGACTTATAAAACTGGCTTGTAACTCACACACTCACTCATTCACATTTAGCAGGCTGCAGATTCTCCACAAGAGGGAGCTTTTTGGGTCAATATCAGACCAATTCTTCTCATGCTAACCTACGCCACCTTAAATTGATAGTTCACTCAATGAAAGAAATTCAATTCAATAAAGCTCTGAAACATCATATTTTGGCTGTAAGGGTTTGTATCATTTATTTCCCTTACCTTGGTGTAACATAAAGCTTTTGCAGGCACTTGACCATCAGTTAATTGATATTAATAACACATAAGAATATAGTTCAAATTTGTAGCATCAAAAAACCAAACTTAGTGAACCTAAAGTTTTTGTTTGTTGTTACTTTCCCTTTGGGCCCTGCCCTTCCTATTTGTTTATTCTCTTTTGGACAAATACGTCTGGTTAGGACCCCCTCCTCCTCTCTCCAGTTCTAGAGGAGAAAAAACACATGGCGACACTCGGGATCTATCGGAAAATATGCTCAAGTTAACATTACATTTTGCAAGTTTAAAATGTCAAATCGAAAAGAAAAAAAAAAACACACAAAAAAACAGTGTGACCTGCCTGCAGGTAGAGCATGCTGGACTGGTACTTCAGGTCTGGTACTGCGCCCTTGTGAATTTGTATCACATTGCACATACTGTGCAACATTTAAGTGTTTGGACCAGGTATCCCTCAACTGAACCCTAATGTAGCAGTGAGATGCACATTCAAGCATGATTAAACATACAGAACACAACCTTACAGGTGTGATGTACTTGCAGATGAGTAGTAGACTGAAATGTTGAGACTGACAGTGAAGAATTACTTCAGAATCTGTGTTGGCTGGTGATTGATAATATGCGCTCAGAGTGGTGTTACTCACAGACAGGGGATTTTGCCTGAACGACTCATCATCCAGTTTGTTTTTGCTCAGGTCCAGTGTGTCCAGGTTGGGCACACCAGAGAGATCTTGCGGAGCGATGTCTCTGATGTTGTTCTCTTTAAAGATAAATCACACAGTATGATATGATGTAGTACATGTAGTGGAAGTATATATAATACGGCCTGTAAAGCCATTTGACATAAGTGTGATAAGGGACTTTGTTTGACTCACAGGTCACGTCACGTTGACATATCGGTGCCGGAACTTTTGTTTTGACTAATGTAAATAATATAATCAGTCAGTGAACTTTGTTATTTACTTTTCAGCTTAATGATTCACTATCTTGACCAATACTACTGTTCAAAGTGATTGTAACAGCAAAAATTTAAAAATAAAATACATGGCTATAGGCATCAAAGTAGCAATTAAAGCCACTGGCAACCTTAATAAATAAGCTGATTTAATAATCAACCAGTTCATATGTAATCAATATCGCCACTGTATTACTTTTCATGGAGTCCACTTCTTTTCTGTACCATCCCACTAAGCACAAACATGTTCATTCTGTCTGATGAATCTACCACCACAACATACACACACACCTGCCATGTCCAGCTTTGTGGCCTCCAGGTTGTGGATGATTGGCAGGTGAGTCATGCCGATGCCCCTGCAGCTGATTTCTCTGTCAGCAGTCTGACACTCTGAGAGGAGTGTCAGACTGAGAGGAGACTCGGTAAAGATGTCGTGTGTTTCTGTTTGATTGCTGGGAGCCTCAGTTGCCTCTTCTTCTTCTTCCTCCTCCTCCTCTTCTTCCCCTTCCTCCTCTTCCTCCTCTTCCTGACACACACAATTCAAAAATAATTACATGACAGAAAATTGCTTTATTAACTCAGCTGGGTGATAAATGAACTAAAGCAAAAAACAAACTTAAACCTCCTCCTCTTCTTCTTCTTCTTCTTCTTCATCATCATCATCATCATCATCGTCGTCGTCATCATCATCGTCGTCGTCATCATCATCTTCCTCCTCCTCTTCCTCCTCCTCTTGCGCTTTCCCTTGATCCATCAGCCGCTGCTTTTCTGCATGAAGCTCCTTAAGTACAGCCATGAGACCGCTGGTCTCCTCCGCTTTTCCACGCTTCCTCCAGCCCATTAGGGGTCGCCCCAACCCTGCCTACAATAAGCAGCAGGAAATCATGAATCATCAAAGTAAATCAGTAAATCAACATATAACAACACAGTCTTTGACCATAGTATGACATGGGTGAAAAAAAATGTTTATTAAAAATTGCCCACATGGAAGATAAAATGCGCAACCTTGTCTTTTTCTTTATTTATACATATGCATTTCTGTGTTCATTATAGCAGAATCAAGTGCCATACTATTCTATATGCAGTGGCCTCCACTGTAGCGGCATGTTTCCTCTTCCCCCAGGCACCTCTCCTTCTTCTACCAGCCCTCAGCTTCCTGAAATCAACTCTTTGATGCTCCCTTGCCTCCTTTGCCTCCATTTGGAGAAGCTCATCCTGACTTTCTTCATCACCAATCATAAAGGAGAGCAGAATTAAAGACAAATACATTTTTAAAAAGTTAGTTTTTTACTGTGCTGTATAAGCCAAATAACTTTCAAGCAATAAAACATGTATCAGCAAAGATCATCCAGACAGAAACAGGCAGCATTTGAAAGACAAAAACATCATCTTACCAGCAGGGAGGGTTGCACTTGAAGCATATGTATTTAACAAGGTCACGCCTCTATCAATTCCTGGTGGATGGATTGCTGTTGTTTGTAATTCAGGTGTCTCAGAAGAGGTTTCCAAAGATACATCTATCTCCTGCAAAGAGTTTAGACTTTGTCCTGATAAAACTGTGCCACACAGACAAATGAACATGATCCATTTCCTTGGCATCTGCATGCTTGGATGTTTACTCAATTTAAGCTGCGAGAGTTGGAGAGAGAAGTCCAAAACCTTTAGATCTTCAGGGCCGAAGCGAGCGAAATCCACAGAAAGTGCAGACGGTTATGCCAGAGGGAAGAAACTCAACGTGACTTTACCAGAAAACCCTAGAAGAAGATTCTAAGATTATGAACACTTTCTCTGTTGTGAGTCAGCCAAAAGCAGTACTAAACCATATTGCACATGCCCCCAACTCCAAGCGAATGCTGAAATGAAGAAGGAGCAAGAGGGTGGGAAGGAATATCTAGGAGGCGGACAGGTCAAAAAAAATAAACTCTCACATTGTTAATAAAGGCCCTCGTTCATTGTACCATGTAATACACAGACCCGCCCTGCTCCTCCTCGTCTCCTCACTGTTTCATAACCGTCTGCTAACGTTAGGTGGAAAGCAGGGAAATGTGGAGGAGATGAGACACAGACAGGGAGCAAAAGATAGAAACTGGAACAAAACAAGTTTCATACACCTGTGATACATTCTAGCTGGACATTGTCATGTGGGTTGGCACATGAATTTGTGATCCACTGGCAGTTTTGTGTTTTTCTCCTGACTGATGTTGGACATTTCCCAACAAGAGATAGGGTTGGCAGACAGTTCAGGTCAATCTTGTTTGGCCAAGCTCCACTAGCATCTATGTATGAAAACAAACACGACCTCTGAGAAACGAACAATGAGCCCGTCTTTACATTCTGTACATACATACTGTGTGGACACACTACACACTGTGATGCTTACACATGTACTCTGGAGTGTGTAAGCATCACACTCACCGCTAAGCCAAGCAGGTGCCACTGGCTCAGTGTTGAGCCAAACTGGGATTTTCACTGTGGGGTGAAACCTGCTGACAGCCCCTCTTTATTTGCTTAGTAACCACACACACACACACACACACTAAATCTGTCAAAATGTGGTCGCATGATGTACCAGACAACAGCTTCTGTGATCAACAGATCAGTAAATACTATCATTTTTAATCATATCAGTTAGGTCAATTGTGTATTAATATGCATCTGATTTTGTTTTTCCTGCACCTGAAGCTCAGCTGATGAGACCGAGACAACAGTAGAATCCAGACATATACCAAATGGCACATTGGACAACTTAACACTAAACACTCATATCCTGATGTGCTCTTCCCAGGCTTAAACTCAGTCTGACAACACTGGATTAACAATTTCCACTGCAGAGGCCTACGATTCATCCATCATAAATGCTTAACCTTCTCCTTCAGGTCCAGGTGACCCATTGTCCTGCCATTTCAGCACAACTTTACTACCTTGTTTTGTCACTCAGAATAAAGTGCCCTGGACAGTCTGACCACTGCCAGCTCTACAACATATGACACATGTGTAAAAGGCACATGTAGCAAACATTCAATGAAGAGTCTTACAGCCACGCTAGCAGCTCTGCCACAGTAGGCCTACTTTTGATACAGCATTTGAGCTAAACTCGAAGTCAATATGTTTGCCATTGCCGAGGCTCATTGCAAATATTAACCCTTGTGGTTGTGCTAGGGGAAAAGTCAGGGGATCAAAATTTGGTGCCAATCCATCCAATAAATGTTAAGATATTTCACTGGATAAGTGAAAAGATAATTGCTGGTGGCACTAGATGGACACACACAAAAAAACAAAAAAAAAAACAACTGAAACCACATAGCATTGGGTTAATCATTTTAATTCAGCACATAACAGCTATGACAGGATTACACCTGTGACCTGGAACGCTAGTAACATTGTGTGATGCCCATGTGGCCAGGATACAGAGGAATGCTCAAACAGTTCACAACTAAACAGGTTTAACTTTTCACACTGGATCTGAAGAAACAGTTCACCACGGATAAGCGCTAAAAGCTGTGACTGAACACAACTACAAAAGTGATCTGGTACATTAGATTTATGACAAACAGTAACCGTGCTTCTTAGAAAGAGGCATGAATGCCAACAAAGTGAGAATACTTGAGGCATGGTAGTAAGGAATGAAAAAGAGAAATGATGGTATTAAGTATTAAGTGATGCTTTTGTCTGAGCCACTTGCCAGACACCATTTTGAAAACATGATACAAGATGCAAAAAAGGAATGTTGCAGAAGAACAGCAGAACCCATCTGGAGCAAAGGGTACTAGAAGGTGCACACAGGGGAGTAATGTTAACACTACACTACTGCACTCCTATTCCCGTCTCTCTCCATCTGCGATAGTAATAACACAGGGTTAGCACACTGCACTCGAGTTAAAGCCACATGGCACTGGAGCACAGAGAAGTTCACAGGTCTTCATGTGATCATGCCGGGTAGCTCCAAGTTGGGCGGAAAGTTGGTTGTGATGCAACAGAGCAGACCAGGCGCAGTCCTTAGTTTGCAAAGGTCTGACGCACAGTGTTGGCAATGTGCTTGGCGCTGATGCCGAAGATGTCGAGCAGCTCTTGGGGCTTTCCGCTACGAGGAACACCGCTCACTGCCAGCCGGGTCACAATAATGCCTGGCTCCTCGCCCACTGCTGACAACACTGCTTCACCAAGACCACCTGGACAGAGGAGACCACCAATGTATCAATACACAATGCTGGTGATAAAGGCAAATTATTTTATTAGCACATCAGCACTGCAGGAACCAATCAGTTCAAATCACCAAGAGAAGACAGGATGATGCTCTGCTATTAGATCACGGTAGATGGAGAAAAATCTCTGCACAAAACACCACAACCAAGAAATCTCTCTACTGGGGGCCAACCAGTAGCACTTAAAGCATTTGCAATTATGGCCCCTGTTGCATACTTTGCAAGATTCAAAGTCAGCCAACTGACAAACCTCTTCAGGCACATGACTGGAGAAACACAGAAAACTACCCACCCTCCTTGTAGTGGTCCTCCACAGTGATGATCCGTCCCCCTGTGGCTTTGGCACTGGCCAGAATGGTAGAGGCATCCAGGGGCTTGATGGTGAACGGGTCAATCACACGGATATTCTTCCCTAAAGGAATTCATTAGGAAATAAATTACTTTGGAGATGTTATTAGGCCATACTAGCTAACTGAGCAGCTGATGACGCCCTCCCCTGAATTACCAAACAGAAGGTTATGAAATGTAGGCCTCAATACCTATATCTATCCACTAGAGGGCAATGTAAGTTTACCTTCACTGGCCAGTGTATCAGCAGCAGCAAGGGCCTCGTGCAGAGTAATACCAGCTCCAATCACAGTCACCTGATCGCTGTCAGACTGGCGCACCACCTGGTGAAGTACAGACACATATTTCTGTGTCTATTCCCATCTTTTTGTTGCTATTGGCTACTTTGTGCACAAGGATTAGTGTGTGGATAATTATGGTATTGATCATCACCTTAGCTGAGCCCACTTCAAACTTCTCATCTGGAGAGTAGAGGACTGCAGTGTCTGGTCTACTGGTACGGATGAAACAGATACCCTGAGAATATAGAGAGTTTAGTTAAAACATACGAACGATGCTCCCCCATCATTGTGAAGACAAACTTACTGGACACACTATACCACAAGGTGGCCTACCAACCTTTGTGTTGGCTGCTAGCTCAACAGCTCTCTCCGTGGACACTGCATCACTGGGGTAAAACACAGTGCATGTTGGGATAGCACGGAACATGGCCAAGTCCTCTAGGGCCATCTGGGAAGGACCATCCTCACCTGAAGGCAGAGTTACATCAGTCAGGGACAAGGTACACTCACTCCACCCTGAAGAAAACTAGTGAAGCTTCGCCAGAAAGCTTACCGATGGAGACTCCGCAGTGGGACCCTACCAGGTTTACATTTGACTGGGAGATGGCTCCCATACGGATCTGGTCATAAGCTCTGGAGAAGAAGGCAGCAAACGTGCTGGCAAATGAAACTGTGCGGTCACGGGTAGCACAGCCAATGGCCACTCCTACCTGCAGCAGCAAGCAGAGACATCAGTAATATGGGTTAGTCTTAACAGTGGATGCGATTACGCAACATGTGGAGACACAAGCTGGCCACAATAACAAGCAGTAGTGAGTGGCTGGAATTATCATGCTATGAATGAATAGTAACAGATGAGACCAATTTGCAGCAGATTATTGTAGTGAATAGTGTGCCAAGTTTATCCCTTTCATAAGTTGGGAGTTAATCGTGTCCGACCGCTGTAACTTAGCAACTGCAGCATTTAAAATCACCTGTGAAGACTGAAATATTGTGTACCATGTTCTGTTCGGCGATGAAGCACTCAATGTAGCGTTCAGGGAAGGCCTTCTTGAACATATCTGAGAAGGTGGAGTTTTTGGTGTCTCCATCGAGGGCCACCACTCTCTGGCTGGACTGGCCCAGCCTGGCCAGTGCCACACCATATGCACGCCTTGTTGCCATCTGACAGGGCAGGAAGGAAAAAGGTGCAAGTAAACACAGATTAACAAGGTAATTAATACAGCACCACAATATTTTACATGTAGGATAAAAAGTTATCTCCGGTGCCAATATAAGTATGAGGCGAGGCAACCACCCACTAAGCCAACAAGAGACTTTTATTCTAAAATCTCTGAACCTTAACCGACTGAACAATCATTGACTGTTGACGGGGCTTTGTACCCATTGGTACACATGCTTCAAGTGTCCCAAAACAAAAACAAAAAAAAGGTACCTTGTCTCCCTTTTTGTATGCTGGGGGTGAAGGAAGGGAGATGACGCTAAGGTCTGCAGGTGCGGCATCGTCTTTGGGCAGTTCAGGGCACAGAGTTTTGTTGGGGACCTGGATCTGAGCCTGTAGGTCGTTCAGGAGGTCATCCACCCTGTCCTTGGGGATGGGCTTTCCATGCCAGTTATCAAGATCTTCAATATCTATGGCCAAGGAATGAAAAAGGTCTCATAAATCAAATTTATAGAAAAGAATAAAATAGTTCAGTAAATAAAATATTCGCCATATGAAAACCACACTTACTTTTGAGTCCTTTGCCCTTGAATGTCTTGGCTACAATGCAAGTAGGTTTGTCCTTGACCTGCTGCGCCTGCCAGAAAGCTTTGCACAGCTCCTCCACATCATGTCCATCCACAACATACGTGTTCCACCTATGCAAACATGGCTCAATTGTAACAGCATACCACACAGGACAACAAATATTAATACTCCCCTGTGTTTTGAGTTAACTTCTGACATGTTAAACGTATTAACTGGGTGACAAAGGTCAAGAGGCCACAGGAGGGTAGACAAAATCCAGCAAGCATGTGAATAAACAGATGTGCGAGAGGTGGCCAAGTAAAATGTCACAGTAATATAGACAACATAAAACCCTCAGTAACAGCTTTTGAACTGATGCGATAGTAAGGTCTTGATTATACACAAATATACAACAATAAAAGGTTGCGTTTAATTTTAGTAGAGTGTTCCAAAGGCATTTTAAGAGCAATCGCATCAAAATGTTTCCTAGGAAATTCGATAAAAGTGGAGGAACGGAAAGTTTGGTACCGACCCAAAGGCTTCACAGCGCTTGCGGTAGACTTCCATGTCGTGCTGCAGGGGTGCAGCCTCACTCTGACCGAGCCGATTGACGTCCATGATAGCCACCATGTTGTCCAGCTTGTAGTAGGAAGCAAAGGCCATGGCCTCCCACACTGAGCCCTCTGAACACTCGCCATCACCCATCATGCAATATACACGGTAACTACAACACAATATAGAAAGGGGAATGTTAAGTGTTGTCCTCCAAAACAAACAATCATTATGCCTTTCCACATATAGTATAGTATCTAGTTGCATCCTGTTGCCTTCCAAAATCCAGACGAAACTCCCATTGGTATCGTTTAGTAATATCTTTGCCGCCTTGATTATAACTCTGTTGCACCAGCCAAAACACCCTTTGGCCTCACTGCAGGCTCCTGCCAGGGAGTGATTTAACACAATTACTACACTAGTACAGATTATTTATCCATTAAAAAAAAAAAACAGACCACGGTGCATCAAGCACTACTTTCAAATTTTTGCCCGCCTACCAGTCAAGGCAGTACACTCTTGTTAAACAATGCTGAGTCAACACAGTACGCATGACATTTCACCTCTACAGTCTAGTTGGAGTATAGAGAACCCCTGCCTTAAGTAATCTACTTTGAACTTAATACACGATAAAGAGGATGCTTAGACTAATGCTGAAGACTGACAACTGTCAGATTCTAGATCACCATATACCAGTTTAAATTTTAAAAAACAAAATTTAAATAAAAAAAATAAATAAAAAAATCAGGATTATTGCAAGTCTTTGAACCTCTCAAAGAATCCACAATTTTTGTATACATACTCACCTTGATTTGTCAAAGTGTTTGCCAGTGTAAGCCATCCCACATGCAGCCCCGAGACCCTGTCCCAGAGATCCTGTAGCCACATCAACAAATGCCAGTTTCTGGTGAATAGGAAAGAGGAAAAAAGGTTATACTAAAATAAAAAGTGACTTGTACATGATAGTCATATTCTTTCTGTTCTCCAAGGACACAACACCTGAAAGGAACTTCTTGACTTACTGGTGTGGGGTGGCCCTCCAGGTCACAGTCAATCTTGCGCAGGTTGAGCAGATCGGACTCCTTTACGAAACCAGCCTCTGCCCAGGCAGCATACAGGACAGGTGCAGCATGGCCCTAGTGACAGGGGGGAAAAAGACAGTGGTGTTACCAAATCTCCAGTGCGCTGACCAACTGAAGAATATCAATGTAACTTAAAGAAATGTATGCCAACCTTTGACAACACAAAGCGGTCGTTACACTGGTTGCGAGGGTCATCTGCTTTATAGCGCATGGTGTGGAAGAAGAGCACAGACATGAGCTCTGCTGCACTGCAGCATGATGTGGGGTGACTGAGGAGAGAAAAATAGAAACAGTCTGTTGATGACAGTTCACAGTAAAAAAAACAAAAAAAAACCACCGTTTAAAAAACGAAGTCCACACACCATGCACATACATGCATGTGTTGCTACATTCAGGAATCCTTACACTTTGTTTTAGTTTGACAATAAGAAACACAATCAGACATTCCAAAAGATAAACTTGGCAAGCAATGATCCTTTTAAAGAGAGCCTCCCATCTTTTGGGATTAAAAATATCACTTGTCAATAAATTGTTAATCTGTAACATGATCACAAGAGTTATGTTGCCACACTCCAGTAAGCAAACTGTTAGTTGCTGCATAGTGGTCCGAGTATTGTAATCGACAAGTTTAGAAAGCCCACGTTACTCAACAGCATCTCAGCTTCCCTGTTTTGGCTTAGTTAAAAATGGCATCCTTTAAACCATGCTGGGAACACACCGTTCTTATTCAAACACACATCATGATCAGGGTTACATTTTATAGTAAAAAACCCAGCGCTCCGTTTACCCCTTGTCCTTCTGTTGAGCGATACCTGCTGAGAAATAAACTTAAGTAAATTCATAAAAGCAATAACAAAATGAGCCAGATCCACAAGTGTAATGTTCCATCAAATAATGAGGAGCAACATGTGTTGAATGTAGGGTGTCAAAACACAAAGACATCCTTTGTTAAGGGAGACAACAGCAACAGAATGTCAGACGCCCAAGTCAGAACTTGCAGAATAGAATTCATCCACTTCCTTGTCAGTTGACATAAGGAAGGGACAATAACAGGTTCACCAACAAACCTTTCCTTTCTGGAGGTTGCACAAAATTACACACTGCCAGATTTCTTGGAGGAAGCAACGCAAATATAATGAAACCATGTGCTGGGTGGCTATGGAGACTGTAAATATCATTGACAGATGCTACATATAGAAAACTTGTGGTCCTTGACTGGTATTTAAAAATCATATGGTTTATTTTTCTCTAGAGTCTGGATGCTATGAAACAACAGACAAAAGAAAAATAAAATAAATAAAAAATAAAAGTTAAAATGTTACAGGAACTTGTTTTCTGTGACAAGCTTAATATTAGGAGGAAAAGAGGTTTTAGGCCAAACCTGTCCACCCCAAAACAAATTTCACAGATGAGCATGATGGTTCATGTGACAGCCAGCTAATTAGTGTTAACTGAGAGGCAGACCAAAACGCATCATTTCAAATTACAAGCATTTCTGATACTTGCCAAGTAAATTGTGTACATATCCAAAAGTAAAACCACATGTGTTGTAATCCTGACACTGACAGAACACTAGGAAAGGCAGCCACAATGATCTCTACATCACAGAAGCTATAAAGTTACACCCCAGCACACAACAAGGAAACGTTGGAAACCGTTCTCGCTCGGTCCTCCTTCAACATATAGTGACTTTTCCTACAGTGGCGAGGAAGACGTCTAGTTGCCAGCCATCTTCTGGGAATTCTGACATTTAGGATAAAGCAATACCACAGGTGCCCTTTTGACTAGCCATTTTTTGGTCCTCATACTTGACGCAGATTGCCTGAAAGCAATTCAACTGATATGTATTTGTGTACATGTCTGGCATTTTAGGACGCAGCAGCCATTTAATTAGAGCGTCAAACTGAACACGAGATAGATCCTTTCGCATAATCATGTGATTTCTTGTTAGCTTGTGAAAGCAGGTCGGTGCTAATGACTTGGTTTCATCAAGCGACTTTACTAGTAACCGAGATTAGAAAACATGAATGTCTAATATCGCTTGCACCGACTGTAGGCAACCTAACTATCGAAACAGACGCTGCCATTGGTTTCATTTATGTCCGCGTCTAAAAAAAACGCCCACAAATTGTTAGCTTATGCTAATCTTAGCGTAGACTGTAAACCGTAAACTCTTTGCACAATTACTTGCTAGCTACCTGCTGTGGCTACGTTTTCTACCGCGTGAATTTTATCTGCAGCACGTGCACCCAGGCCCCGCAGGTAAAACGTGCGTCTGCTACAGTAACGTTACAACATGTGCATATTTTCTTCGTATGTACCCTGTGATATTTCATAATTATTAATAATTTAATTAACATAACTTTGAATAACTTACCCAGAGTTCGAGGCGCATGTTGCCTTGATGGAGTGGATCCTGAGCTTGTTAGCGATGTCTTTCAGCCCCTGCAGAGTTTTTTCATCGGGCTTGTGGTAGCTAGCCATGGTTTCTGGATTATGTCTTGAGAACAACGTCCACTTGAAAAGTTAATTTCGGTTATTCGAGTCACACAGCTGCTTCCCGGTGTTGTAAGTTCAAACCTGCGCCACGCCGCTGCTAGCTGCCCGATGCAAGCACAACCGAGGAGGAGGCGGAACACGAGTGAGGAGAGGGGTTTATGTCTCCTCTGACAGCCACTCCCACCGAATCCAATCATTGGAGGAACATTTGTGGCGCAAATCGCGCAGGACATGCAGGTTTCACAAATCCTTTTCAGCTCATGAAAGATCTTTTATGAGAAAATCACCAATATATAGACGTAGGCCCTAAAACACGAGTATCATTACAGGTAGCCACAATGTGGAGAACTGTACTTATATTGTAGTTATATGGCTTTGTTGTGAAATGATCAGGGAATACAACGACAGAAATTACACCCACCACTTTGAAGACTTAATAAAATGTGCAATCTCTTCAGTGAGGTGGGCAGTTGACTTCCTGGTTGTGGCAGCAGTGTGATGGTGAGATGTGGATATATTATAAGATACTACAAATAATCAAAAACAATTGCATCATCTGATACAATGTGCATAATCCATACTTGGGGGTGGGCAGTATAACCAAGTATGCATACGTAGATTTTCCATACATGTCCAGCTAATGTCACTGTCCCTTTAAAGCTGCAGCTGGATGGCTGCCAACAGGGAAATGGTGGCAGATTTTGCCCTCTCATCCTTACTCATGGAAACACAGGACAGTTTGGCCAGCAACACAAGGTTCAAATACTCCCTCATTTCTTATTCCTTAGTCACTAAGACATTGCTTTGTAACTCCAACTGATTATCTGCATTTGTACATGTCAATGCATGCATCAGCAAATAAACATTTTAAAATTTTTATTGATGAAAAAATAGATTGGCTGTAACAGTGTAAGAACATGACACAAGCAACTCAAATGCACAAATTACGGATTATACAAATTGCATCATACAAGATACTCTATCAAAATATACAATACTTTTCAGCACAGTCACAATCACCCACCTATACACACCAAACCTGTGTTTTCCAGGAAGTCAAATACTTCCTCATTTTGGCCATCATTACAAATCTTATGGCTCAGATATTTCCTCTTCTTTAAGTTCCTGAAATTAAATATATGTCATTAGAATAACCGGCAAAGAAGCAGTTTTTGTGTGACCATGCCACAAAGACAAGTTTCTTAGCTTTACCTTGATTCTCTCCAGGGCCTCTGTCCTCTCATCAGGATAGACAGGATCTTTGTCAAGTCGCTCCAGCTGTGGCAGGAGAATCAGTACACTCAGCCGGTAGTCTGTCGTTTCCACGAGACGATTATCAGAAAGGACCAAAGCTCGCAGAGTTTTTGACACAAGCCTGAGGCATTGCAGGGCATTCTCATCTAAGATTGCATTGCCTCTAAGGGGGAGAGACAGACAGAAGCATATGGGATATATAATCTGTGGTATATCATATTATTGAGGTTTTACTGAATTGATGATTGTGATACAACTGCGTACCTGACATTGAGGTATTGGAGACACTTCATGTTGGGGCTGAGGCCATCCAGAGTATCTAGCTGGTTGTCTCGAAGGTGAAGGATGTTGAGGCGCTCTAACTTCTCTAAACCCTCCAGGTGTTTGATAATGTTTTGGGCCTGAACAGAGAGCAAGAATGGTCACAGGCTGTCTCTTCTCCGTCTGGGTCATTACATGGGTATTAAGGCTACCTCATCAAGTGTGTTAGTGCTTTTAACCAAATCAGATCTTTTATTACCAGATATAATTGCCGCAGGTTGGGAAGGTTGATGCCATCAGTGGTATCCAGGTGGTTTCCCCTCAGCTCTAGAGTCACCAGGTTGGCAAAACAGCCACTCTGAAGACCATTCACTCTTTGAATACTGTTACCTGCCAGAGAGGTTCCAAAATGTCATGCCAAGGCCTTTCCAAAAATATACATTAGGCACCAGATATTTGATTAAAATCTTGCTGATGGATATAACAGTTTGTTATACCTAAGACTGACTCATAACACATGGGATAGTAAACCCACCGTGTCTTGTTTTCACTTCCCTAATTTCAAATAACAGTGATAGTTAACTATTCCTTATGTGACTAACCTCACCAAACTCTGGACTAGCTTAACACATCATCAGTCATTCACATGGTATCACAGAAACACCACTTATCCTGACATAACACCAACAGACCAACCTGTAAGATTGAGGCTCTCCAAGGCAGGCCCAACCAGGCCATCCAGGTCTGTTAGCCGGTTCACTGCCATACTCAGCCACTGCAGGTAGGTCAACTGAGCGAAAGGTTGCCCTTTGAAGCACGCCACAGCATTACTGTCAACCTACAGAAGAGTTACATTCAAGATTTACCATCAGTTAGAGTGAATGATACTGACAGCCCGAGATGTCCTTTTCTAAACAAATAAATAAGACGGCTCCTTGCCTTCAGCCAGAGCAGCTGGGTCAGAGATGCCAGAGGAGAAAGATCAGTGAGATGGTTGTTGGATATATCCAGAAAACGTAGGTGAATATAACTGCTGATTGCAGCTATGTCAGTCAGTCCTCTGAGTGTTGACAAAGGGAAAATTAGTATAACATCAAAAAGATAGCCACAATTAAATGAGAATAACCTGAATTTCGTTACAGTGCAAAGGCAGCTAATTTTGCTATGAATGTACTTCTGCCCCCTTACTTGTCTTTTAGGTCCAGTTTGACAAATGCATGCCCAAGTCCATTTCCTGTTCGGCACAGTAATGAGAGCCCCTGACTTATGGTTTCTTGGGTCAAATGGCAAACCTGTACCTGTGAGAGGGAAGATATCAAATGATTATGTGTCCAACCTGTTGGTGATACTAATTTACAGGGGATTAAATGTACTATATGACCCCACCAATGCCTATTTTATTGTTAGCACTTTTTGGGAGCAAACACAGCTTTGCTCTATCCTTAGATTAGGCTCTAAAAATAGAAGGTGTCCTATGCTGTACAGATTGTAAAGCCCGTTGAGGCAAATGTGTGATACTGGGTTAAATAAATAAAACTGACTTGACTTCAGAGGAAGTGCAGCCTTCAGGGGCAAAATAATCTCGTAACTAGTGGTTAAATGTTAGCCCAATACATGGCTTAACACTACAGTTTTAGAATTAGGTAATGCAGTCACCTTCTAGAGACTCCCCTTCTGTTTTGGGTTAAAAGGTGCATACACCCAAACAAATATTTAATGCATTTCATGACATTTGAGACGTGGTTAACCTAGAGCTGTCAGGGGCATTGGGGGCTAAGGGAATCAAGTCTTTTTTGGGGGGAGACCTGGGATTTTTAGGGGAATAGTAGAGTGACTTTGTTTACTCCGCCTGCTTAAACATCCTGTTCTTGTAAAAATGATTGTGATTCAAATACAAAACTTAACTGACTTCCAGGTAACGGATATGCAAAATGTGGCAAATGTATGTGTGTTAATGGCGTGATTCGTTGTCTATATTTGTTAGGTAGGTAACTATACCTTCTCGTCCTCTCCGACGCCTTCTTTATGCGTTTCTTTCTCTTCCTCTCCCTCTACATCCGACAAGACTGCATCTTCATCCATGTCAGACATCCTGGTCAATTTGGCTTACGTGTTCACAAAAAGTAGCGGGCGGACCAGTTAGCTGACAAGCAGGTAGCTAGTCCAAGCGCACTGGGTTTTGTTAATAATAACTAGTTAGTACTTTATGTGACTGGCCTGCCAAATTACAGTAGCTAGCTAACCTGTTAAACTGAGTTCAGCTTTGTAACTTCACATTATAAAGACACCGAAATGTAAGAACCAAACGTTAACTTACTAAGTAAACCTATGAAGTAGAGGTTTGCTAGTGCCTTGTGTTAACTATTTGATAATGTTAACCGCAGTTTATTTCTGACGAGCCCCTCGACCAAACCAAGAGTCGCATTTGTCGATGTTGCCATGGAAACCCAACAGCCGCAACACGAGCTCAGGTGTGTTGAGGACTCATAATGGGCAAACACTTTTCTAAGGGCCAAGATGTTGCATTAGAGAACTCATTACAAGAGTTACATTATATTCCTCTTTTTTAAACCACCGATTTGCAAAAACACAGCTTTGGAAATTTCAAGTTTACATGTCGAAATATTAGCTACTCTTGCCTATACAAGACATCAATCATCGATAGTGATGAAAATGTGTTATTCCGAAATCATTTACAACAGCTTGATGAAATAGTCACATTATTGAACAAATACAGAAATAACAAAGAACTTTCTCCAGAGATAACTATGTATTACATTGTGAATTAATTCATACCAGACACTTTTCATCTACACACTGTTAGTGTGACCCAGTCCAGTTCATGAGGCCAGTCTCTTCTAAAATGTGTACACAATTCATGCCCAGCTCAGTCATTCACTGAATGACAAGGCATATAGCATTAAATTAAAAAAATATATGGTGCATAGACAGTAATATTAGAAAATTCCATTTGCTGCCATAAAGATCTATACTGATCTTTCATTTTCAAACAGCAAATGTTTCCCAACCACATAAAGCTTGTTTATCACACACAAGCTCTGAAGCAAGGGAGAACTCAAAACTGCATCATTCAGGAAGAAAGCAAAAAAGTGCATTCTGTGCAATATCCTGACATTCACTGCTACAGGATCAGTTCATGTGAGTGTATTACCACTGTTGAGGTAATTGCAATGTCAAACCAAACGTAAGAAGTTTATCTATAGATAGCTATATGATGTTAAAGGTGAAGTGTTTGTCAGGAAGTTGAGATTTCAGGGTGAGGGTTCACTCCACTTGCATATTGCGCAACAGAAGCCCCTTTTTCACACCTCCCTGCAGCATCCTAGCACCAAGACTAGTGCCTGTGATCCCATCACTAAAGAGAGAAAGAGAATAAAACAACATTGAACACACACACAAACCTCTAAGTAGATAAAGTCACATCCACCATTGCTGGTTGTATTGGCAGAGTTGTGTGTTTGGCTTAAAATAACAGTCAGTACAGACCAATTACAAACAAGACCTTCAGTATACATAGCTGTAGTTAAAATAGAAAACCCTGACTTAAACAGTACAAGAGGAACGATGCATTCAATGGAAGTATCCAGTATTTTGTAAATGACCACTTCGGCACATCTAACCCCTACTGTAAAACTGAAACAACACACCAACATGGAGAGCCTGTTTGTTACTTCACTACTGCTTACATGGGGCTAAACTTCCTCTTCTTAGGATCAGGAGGTTCAGGTCCATCTGCAAGTCTCTGCAACCAAAACAAAGAGGACCATGAAAGAAATACCAACTGTACTCAATCAGTAACCAGTAAACATAATTACTCTATGCAATGTTGTCCAACTCCTAGTCAGACGCAGAGGCTTGACCAACCTCTTTGCCTGCAACTTCCTGCTGGACTCTTCTCTGCTCCAAGTTTTGCTGAGGGCAGACAGATAAAGAAGTGGAAATTTAGACATGATTACAAGAGGAATGTCATTAGGCTGCAGCTGTCATCTTAAGACACCCTTTAGATAACAGATAGTAAAGAATGTATGAGACAACAATTTAAGACACTGAAAACAGGGTGGCTTTCCAGTGGGGAGTGAACGGATATTCCTTTTTAATAATTTATGCAATGTTTGTAACGGTGAAATTGTATTCAAAGTGTTTGTGTAACCACCTTATGTAGCTCAGAGAGCTGCTGGTGCCGGATGAGGGCCTCCTTGCTGGGGAACTGCCTCCTACACAGCAGACAGGCCAGTTTAACCCAGTCTGTCATTCTCACTTCCCTCTCATCTTTCTCGCCTCCTTCTTCTTCGCTGTCAGTTTCTCCACTGTAGGCTGGGACCAGACCCTGCTGCTGAGGTGGGGAATGCTACAGAAATAAAATGCGAGATCAAAGATTGAGGAGCAAATAGACACAGAGATAATGATTGTATACTTGAAAGGTTTTGTAACATCCTCTACAAAGAGACAGGGTGTTAGAAAAACTGTGAGGAAAACAGACCAACACAGATACATTACAAGTACAAGTGATCACTGTGACCAGGTCCTTACTTCTGCACTTTGTCGGATCTGGTCCAGAAACATCTGAGGCCGTTCCGACAGTGCCCCCTGCAGGACAGAAAAGCAAAATTAGTGGGATTACCAGGTCAGTTAATAAAACCTTTTCTTATACAGACATTGTCTTATTACTTGAACTGGAGCAGAATGAGTGGTTGTAGGACCCTAAGCTCGAGTCCTGTTGTTGACATTCTCCCCAGTTACTGTGATACCCTGCTGCCCTGAAGGTACACAGGTGTTTACAGCTAAGCATGTGTGTCTGTGCAGGGGTCACACACCTTTTTCTCCAGAACAGCATAGCCTGCGTCAGCGCTAGCAGATTCTCTGCGGTCATCGAGGCGACTGTAGCCAGGTGCTCTAGTGTAACCAGGTGGTAGCGCTGTGGAGCCGACGGCAGGGGAGGAGGAGACAGAACGCATGTTCTCCTTCTGTCTGTTGAGACTCTTAGCCCAGCGCTCCATATCTTTGGCAATCTGTTAATTTAAACCCCAAGAGATGAAAGTGAATCAGTTAAATGTACTGAACAGAGGAAGATTTACAATTATTTAAATGTTGTATACGAAATGTCATAGCCAATGTCATAGCCCTTCAATAAATACTACCTTGGTGAAGTCTAACATGTTGAAAATATGTAAGTAGTGTTACATAACTATGGTCATGTTGGCCATGGTATATTAATTTTGAACTCAACTGTATTATACTGTAAGGTCTTATTTTGTGTTATTTTGTCCACTAACAGGGGTGTTGAATCACACATAATGAAATTAAACAGCCATTTGTTATTGTGTCCGCCCTTTTACAGAGTTGTACAAATGTAAATTAAAAAAATTTTAAAAAGCGGTGCACATCTGTCAGTACTTGAACTTCTAGTATCCATCAATGTAGAGTACCTGTTGAGCAGTTTTATTCTTGGGTTTGTCTTTTTTCTCCTTGCTGCCAGGGGAACCAAACAGCGAGTCTGAAGGGGCTGTTCCCATGGGAGCACCTTCGGTGTTTGACTGGCCGGCAGCAGCAGGAATGTAGGTGTGCTTCTCTCCATCCCAGTACATGTACTGCTGAGTGTGAGGGTTGTAGTAGTACTGCAAAGGGGAGGGCCACACAAAACCAGACTGAAATGCTGAGTAAGAGGACACATTCAGGCAGGTCATTCAAAAAGGGCTGGCTTAACACTTAGATTGCAGTACATTCACCACTCTTTACCTGGGAGTTAGGGTCATAGTAGAGTCCTGTGAGTGGGTCGTAATAGTAGCCAGAGCTTTCGTCATACTGGTATGTGGACACATCTGGCACAGCTAAAGCCAAAGACACAGAACATTCACCTCAGGGTCAGATATCAAATTACAAAACCTTTAACTGATCATAAAAGGTTAGCACAGAATTAACACCTAGCAGTGACCCACCCAAAAACTATTTTGTATGCAGCTATTTTGTATTTCTTCATTTTAAAAAAGTCTGTGGAAATTAGTTTGAAAGGGTGGCCTAACTGAAATGTCTGTCACAAAGGTACATCTATTTGCAGTTATTAGTGAATATGTTAATTCAATGCTTTTTTGAAGCTTACCCTCTATTCCTAAAGCTGTTTGAATACCCCCTTTGGGGTTGAACACCACAAATAAATTCTCAACCTGTAGAGAACACTGGACACAGCCTTACGGTATTGCTGGAGCTCATGTTCAGTGCCTGGGGTAGCAGGTTGGCTGGGAGCAGCTGGTTGTGGTTTTCCTACAATCTCAACCTGTGGAGAGAGAGAGATCTTCAAAACAAGAAAGTAATGGCATGAAATAATGCAAGAATACAAAGGATACAAGGCATAGAAGAAAAGCAAACAGTAATATTGTACCTGTGTGGCTAGTGTGGTGGTAGCTGTGGTGATGAGAGCAGTCTGGGTATGAATGAGAGGCTGCTGCACAACTGCTGATCCGGATGTCATGGCCTCAGATGAACTGGCAGCTGCACATGGGCAAGCAAGCACACACACACACACACACACACAGGTTCAATTTCAGTTCCAAGTTTAATTCTAACGTATACAGCTATTTAGATCATATGGGTAATATGCTCTATATACTTAGCGTATGTGATACCAACCTGGGGCTGCTCCTCCTGTGTATGCCCCCATCAGGGCTGTTCCTGCACTGGGCAAACCGGCACCCCTGGCATCTGCATGGCCCTTGAAAGTTGTGCCGTCTAGCCCCGAGTATTCATTTCCTTCCTGATTGTACGTTACTGCTGCCCCCTGCTGATACACTGCTGTATCTATACTCTGGCATCCACCTGATCCATTCTGAGCAGTCTGAGAATGAAAGATTTTTTTTTTTTTAAATTAAGCAAAAATTGAAAACACAAAAGTACAATCATAAATACACAATGTGAAGTTAAAGATGTGTTGCACCCTCATGTTTTCTTCGCTGTACTGATAAGTTATTCAGAGACAGGTTACCTGTGTGACAGCCCACTGTGCAGCAGCTATAGCTGTGCTTGCCACTGTAGCGGCACTCACTCTGCTGCCATCCGTCAGGAACACATCACTGGCATGCAGCAGAAGAGGCAGAGAGAGTGTTTCAGCGAGTTTCTAGTGACCTACATTTCAATACAGCTTTTCTCGTGATGCAAAAATACAAAAGTCACTCGATTTTTAAACTACTCATTTGTTTTAGGTAATCTTCTCCAAAGCAATTTCTGAGCCCAATTTGAGTTTTAATATGACCTGGTAATCACTGATAATGAAGCCACTATATTATTATTGTGCAATAGCAATAATGTGCAGTGCTCTTGTATTTTCTTTACAGCCAAGTTTGGGTGTGTGAGTGGTTACCGTTTGGAGCCTTTGGCAAACTCCACCACAATAGTCTTCCCGTCAATAGAGAGAGCTGGCTGAAGGGCCTGCAAGATTTGGAGCAGCTGAGACGCCTCCTGTTTATAAAAATTACAGTTAGTGTGGGTGCATTTGTGTGTAATTGCCTATGTGTGCATGTGTGTTTAGGATAAAGCGCATTTCAAAATCATCAATCATCTGTACATAAAAATGACAAAATGTTTTGTTTATGGATAAATCTAATATGAATACAGTTTGATTTTATACATCTTCTAGCGCTTATGCATGCGTGTGTCTGCCTCATCATGGTTCTCACCACTATGGTAGAGAGCTGTAGAAAGGCAAAGCCCCTGTTGAGATGTGTGTGCTTGTCCTTGATTAGACGAACATTGGACGGGGAGAGAGTGGCAAATGGTGCCAAAGCAGATAAGATGGCTTCCAATGAAGTATGCGGGCCAAGGTTTCTTAGTATCAGAGCTGGTGTAGGAGAGGATGAGAGAATATTATATTCTTAAACACAAGATTTAACAATTGAGGTACCAGATAATAATATACAACGTTGTGAAAGCAAGTATCCCATGATGCCCCCTTCTGGTTTGCAAGCTATAGCTAGGTAGACAAAAACTGTTTCAAAACATGATGAAAGTGCAAGTACTTGCCATAACCCATATTAAACAATACTTTCCAAAAGCACACATAAATCAAACCCATTAATAAAATAAATAACGATTCAAAACAAAAATAGAAAGGTTACACAAAAAGTAGGTTTTTCTGAATAGAAGAAGAGATTGTCATTGTGGGAAATGGACTTACTGTCATTGGCCACATCTGCCTGCTGTGTAGCTTGTCCTGGGTTGACAGTAGGACCAGAAGAGTGGTAGGGTGCTGGCAAGGGCAATAAGCCTTGGGCTCCTTCCTTTTGAAGACCAATGGGCAAATCCCTCTGCAACTGAGGCAACTTCAGCTCAGCCTCTGGGGAAAGACAACATGCCATTTATATATCATTATATGGTGTGAGAAAGAGCTTGAGTTATTGTAAAAGGGAGAAAAGTTGTGATATTTACAGGAGCTGGGTTAAACTTTACCTGATTTAGGCACACTGCATTTGAAGCACTTCTCTCTCCTTTTAAAGTTTTGCACACCACACTGTTGAAATGTTACATGACCTACTGTTAAAAGACTTCTTCAAAGAATGAGCTACTACAGTGACTGATATACATGCATACAATACACACATACAAATATAGATTTCCATGTATGCATGCCACACAATGCCAACACACACACACACACACACACACACACACAACCTTGTTGCAGAGCCAGTCCTCATTGGCACGCGGTTTTGGGTCGCTGTAGTGCATCGACACTCTTTGTCCCAGAATCAACAGCACTGCCTGAAAGAAAAAGAAAGAGAGGGAAGGGGAACAAAGAATGATTATCAGCGATAATTGGGCCACACATGCCAGAGAAAGGCCTCATCTCACAAGAGATGAGAGAGAGAGAAAGGGACGAGAGGGAGAGGGGGACAGAGAGAAAGAGAGTAGAACTGAGGCTGAAAGAAAGAGGACACCAGAGAATTGCAACCTTCAGCTTTAGGAAATTGGGACGGACTGAGATGGTGTATGTGTAGTGTGTGCGTGTCCATTTTTAAGGACACAATGTGTTTTGTTCAATTGTGTCATCCCTCCCCCCTTAAGGGGAAACCTTTTCACAGTTTTCCACACATCCCATCCCACTGTCACCACCTTCGCCCCCCAAATAGACAATAGCTCCATCCTAAAGATGTAATAATGGTAGATGACCCAGATATGAAAGGTTCAAAAACAAGAAAATGAAGTACCATATTGGTTCTGATTCAACATACAATAGACCATGTGAGAATTAGATGTCATACTATCCCAGAGGTGGTACTGTAAACTTAGGAGAGAGAACATGTCACTGAAGAAAGAGGAGTCCTCTATTAAAAGAGGAGCTTGTATTTGACAAATGATGAGCAAATGTGACTGGGAGGGTCCAGTTATGAAAACTATGCCATTGGGCTCCAGACAGACAGACGTCAGCATGATGTAACATGAATTTGCCTGTTTGTGGAATTCTGTATAAGTAGAAAGAAAAGAGCAATTTTCCCTCAAAGTATAAAGACCTACCTACCTCAGGGACAAAACTCATTTCTCCACTCTGTGTGTGTATATACCATACTGGAATGCATCATGTGCACATGACTGGGCATGATGTGACTGTACATTTGTCCTGATATTAACCCATATGTCCCATTGTATGCATGTATATATGTGTATGTGTGTCTGTGTAGGGGAGAGTGACCTGGTTGGTCTCCATCCAGCGGGTGGCCTCCTGTATGACATTAAACTCGACGAAGGCGAATCCTCGGCTCTGACCTGGACACCGCCCAGCGCCATGGTAACCGAACAACAACAACAACAACATAACAACAACGCAGTGAGGGGTTAGTGCTTCATGTCCAGAGGAGAGAGAGACCCTGTATCAGCACTAATCAAAGAAATCATTGCTTCCTCTCTCCCTTGGAAATAACACACTTGACAGCCAGTTGGAGAGCCGCTGTCAAATTCTCCGCAAGGGTGGGAGGACGCAATGTCAAGTATCTCAACAGGGTCAAGGAAAGAGGGAAAGAGAGGGAGAATCCTACCCACTCATCAGTTTGAGTCTGAGCTCTTTGGCTATGAATGGTGAAGCACCCAGGCAGAAAACACACACACACACACACACACACACACACACACACACACACACACACACACACACACACACCTCTGCTACTCAGAGTCAGAGTGCAGTCTGAACTATGCAGCACTGTGGTGGAATCTTAGATGCTCCATATCCTGTTTATGCATTACTATAACTGATTGACAACACAACATATTTAGATTTATAACTTTTTTAAACACTCTGTATGGTATCACATGGAGTGTAATCACAAAAGGTCATCATTTAAACATTTAAAACTCAAGAGTGACTTGTCCTAAAAACAGAGAAAGAGTGATGTAGGGGTGAGAAAGACAGAGCAGTGCGGGGGACTGTAAGTGTGCCTGAGTCAGAGAGGCACACCTTACAGACAACCAGTGAGTTAGCAAAGGGAGGAGGCCAGTGAGACAATGACCTTAATGGGAAACCTTTAGAAAAAGACAAGCTTTTCTGAATGGTTATGGATGACGCTCGCATAGCTGAGAGGTAGCTGCAACACTTACATCCCAACACTCACGCACCCAAAAATAGCTACAATGACAAACACAATCAAACAAATTCTGCTTCCGCTGCTCATTTCTCAGTTGACACAGTTAGTTTGTGAGCATTGTTCATATACTCAGACACATCTCACTTCAAGACGGATGAGGCAGAATCATGAAAGTGTAAAGACAATAAGAGAGCTGAGGCGAAAAGGAAAATTAAAGCCATGGAGTGAAGATCTATAACCTATGGCTGTATGCATGCATTCTTGTCTTAAAGGCAAATGTAGATAGGGCTCTCCTTTCAAGCGTGCATGGATGTTTTGCTGCCCTGTGGGCACTAGCGAGAACTCAGACACCAGCAGACCAAAGAATCAAAGCAGGAATCCAAGCAAAAGCCTGTATATAAGTATATAAATTTGTGTTCTTTGTGCCAGTTATTCTGTGGTATGAAGAAAGACAGTCACAGTGAGAAAGAAGGAAAAGGAGAGGAAGGACGCTTATTAATAAGAAAGAGAAGAACGAGCAGATAAGGGAAAGTCACCTGAAAAAGCAATGAAAATGAAAGAGCTGGTAATGGATAAGTGTGACACAAAGGGAGAACGGGAGCATAAAGAACAAAAAAATAATTCGGGGCAGTGGACAAGTTCTCACCTGAAGATTTGTTCCTCATGAGGCGAACCTCTCTTGGCTGGATCCCCTGCTCCTGAAGCTGTGCCCGGATCTATGAACAAAGAGGCATTATTGCCATTTAACCCTACCAACAACAAGACCCATGCATCATCAGACAACTGTAGAGACAAACATGCCCAGGAGACATACACTTACCTCATTGGCGGTGGCATTGGGTGGCAGCATGCGAAGCATTATGATGTTGCTTGGCCTCTGGTTGTGGTCTAGATCTGCACGGTAGTCCTGATCCCTCTGATCCAACTCCTCAAGGGACAGGTCTGGACCAGCACTCCCACAGTGCCCCTCTGCCCCCACTTGAAAATCCTGCATAGAACAGTCACAAATTAGCAACCAATGTCAACAACAAAATAAAATTGAAGCAGCTCTATAAAGAGGATGGACGTGTTATGGCTTACCCTCCTCTTCACTGCCCCACGAGAGAACCTGTCCTCCTCTCTTTGTCTTGTGGTATTGAATTCCATCTGTTCAGAATGGGCACCACCGCCACCCCAGTTGCCATCCCTACTTCCTGAATGAGAGGCACTGTTCTCAGGAAAGCCTCTTCCACCTCTCCCCCGACCCCTTTCCTGCGGGCCAGTCCGTAATGGCTCAAACTCACGCCTGGATCCCTCCTCCTCTCTCTGGAGCATGGGAAGGGCTACCTCAGGCTGCGACTGAGAGCAAGGGGGCCACAGGAGCCCTTTCCCCTCACGCCCAATGTCCCCTCGCCCATCTCCTCTCTGGTGAAACCCCAGGTGGTCTAGGAGACGACCTGGTGAGAAGTCACGGATGCCCAGTGATTGCTCATCACGACCGTATGGTCTGTCCCCCTCTGCTCTGACATCATATCCTGTTCCTGCCTCCTCATCCTCTTGGCCATAGCCTCGGTAGTCCATGTCCCGAAAGTTGTGATCATTGTGGGTGTTGCCATAGCGACCTGTGCGGTCGCCTCGCCCACCCCTGTGGAACATGAGAGACAATGTGAGGGACACTTGTACCCTTTAAGGGGAAACGGTATAAAATTAATGTTTAACTCACCTCCGCTCATAGTCCATGCTGATCCACTGACTCTGCTCCTGCTATCTGTCCTTTTTCTATTTGCTTACAGCATTAGATACCCTGGAAGTACATGTGCATGCAATTTACTCTTTTGAATGAGACGCAATAATGAGGAGGATCACAGTAAACTTTGCAGACTGACTGTGCACATACCTTGTCTTTTAGAAACACAGCGTCACAACTTATAACCGACTACTTTACATAAAGCCCAGATAGCACTGTCTCAGTTCTGTCTCCAGATTAGCTGCATTTTTGAAGACTGCAGGCTTCTCCAACTTTGAATGATACAAACTACTCAACAAAAGCCACAAAAAAACATGCAGAGGCACAGTCTTGCATTACTAATAAACGTGCAACGCACATGCACAACCTTACAATCCAAAAAGGACGTGCGGCGGTCATCTCGGTTAGCGGGCAAGCTAACTATTTTAGCCTCAGGTTGGCTAGCTAGTCCAAGCAGACTCAAACGGCCGTCAGCCTCTGCAACCACAACAACTGCAGTTGTATGTGAAATAGGACAAACACTTACCAGTGCCACGTGTAAGCAACAATAGTTATTTAAATGTCACGTTGAAGTCCAGGTGAGAAGGACGGGGTTTTTTCCCCGTGCATTGAGTGTAATTATTTTTCAGGGAACCAAGTGTAAAATGGCCACAGCAAGGCAACATTGCGGAGTGGGAGGGACCAATACCTGACTCTGGTATGTGATTGGTGTCTGGAGAGAGAACGCATTAATATCGACAATGATTGGACAAGACAAACAGGCCAACCCTAAACTAGTAGCCTATGACTGGTGGTAACCTGGGAGGACATGCAGAGTAACATTTGATGCGTTGCTGTAGAGATCTTCATATGAGATATAAAACCATAGAATCAGATATTTTGACGGGTTATTTGTCTTTTTATTTGGCAAAGAAAATTAACGCCAGAAATATAGGGAAGATTGTTGCAATTATTAAAGAATGAATGGATCACAGAACACATAAATACCTTACAAACAGAAAACCCCAATAACAGCCTCATTTGGAAAAAAAAAATAATCCAGAAATCCTAATATGTCACAGTACAAAAAAGGAAAGAAAAAAAAGCTATACCAGCCCTCCCCCAAAACCTCCCAGCCTTGCACCCCAAGCTTGACCTTCAATTAATTAAACAAAACAATACTACGGTTACAATTTATCATTTAACTGACATAAGCTGATCATAACAGCAGGATTAAGTAAAATTATTAAAATATACTAAGAAAATTAGAGACATCAACAATAAAACGTTATAGTACAATAATGACAATATAATTAAAGGGGGAATGGGGAGAGTTGAGTAAAAGGCAAACATGAAATACACAATAACATGTCCTTACAAGGCCTTGTAAGAGATACAGTACATAATGGACATTATAGTAATAAGATAAGCCTATCATCTATCTGAAAGAATATTCAATTTATCAACTACACCACTCATGATTTGACCCACTGATTAACACAATCAAATGAATCTCTGGTACACACAAAAATGTCCTAAAAACTCATATGTTTAACCTGATTGTGCCTCTAGGTATTGTACAATGTCTTCCAGTAAAGTGAAGGTTCCTATGTCACTCTGAGTTGCTGTTAATTCCATTACCCATCTGAGCCATAAAATGTGGCCATCAGGGGTAACTTTGGCATGGAAACAAGGGGTTAGGTCAGTGACACAGAAGGCCTTTCCATGCATACAGTACGTAGACACATGTTAATACACACCCACACAAATATACACACATTCACTGCATGCAGACCTGCACTGGAGAAAACAAACCACCATACAGTTGCGCATACGCACTCACACACACACACACACACACACACACACACACACACACACACACACACACACACACACACACACACACACACTAAGTACAGGTAAGTAATTCAGTATGGGGAAAATACCTCATACAATCTAGTTTAGGCATACCCCTGCATAGCGCCTGAGTCAGAATATGGGCCTGAAGGAGCCAAGCCAATGACAGGGAGAAAGCATTCACAAATGTGATGTGTGGACTACAAATGACAAAATAATACCCCTTCTAAGTTATGAATCCCTAGCCCACAACTTACTCTTCTTGACCACTGCTCTCAAGGCACTACATGTAGGCGATACTGTGTAAAATCCACTTAGACATGGTCTTAATGCAAACTTATTTTAAATGTATGTCTTTTTTCTGTCTTTCTCATGTCCCCATTGTCTTTGGCCTGGTAAGGACCTTATCTCTCTTCATTCCAATCATGGCACATTTAAACCCGTTTACATCTACTCAACTTCAAATCACCCCCACCACCTGCCCTACAGACCTCTAGATCTGAAAGCGTTTGATAGACGCAAGCAAAATGGCACATAACCTAATTTATAGACCAGGGGCCAAGGTGTAGAAGCCTATCAAATAATTTAAGAACTGTTTTAATTTGCTGAGGATAACTGGGTGATCAGAAATTGAGCATCTGCAAAACTTTTCAGGGCCTTCCCCAATATTCTCCCCTATGTCAAATCTCAATGGAAGCTGCCTTCTCCATCTGTGCTTGACGGCAGCTCCCTCTTCTCCCAGAGCCTATAACAGAAGGCAGGTGGACTTCTTGCCACGCTTCTTGGCCTGCAGTGCTGCCCTAGTTGCCATCTCAAAGACCTCCCTCACACCATCTTTGGTTTTGGCAGAACACTCTTGGTAGCCGTAGGCACTGATGCGGTTCGCCATCTCTTTGCCGTCTTCATATTTAACTGGCTCCTGGAGACACATGTCAGAGAGAAGGTTTAAAATTGGACATTTATACCAATAAATGTGCACATACCAGCATGTTTTGAACCAGAAAACTGACCTGTTTCATTTTGGCAAGCTCTCGTCTGGTGTGCTCATCATTGCGCAGATCTTTTTTATTGCCCACCAGGATGATGGGAACATTTGGACAGAAGTGTTTCACTTCAGGTGTCCACTTTTCAGGAATGTTCTCTACAGTGAGTAGGGGGATCGAGACATTAATTAGCAACATATATCAGTTTCAAAATCACAAGGTGTTCAATACATATTGGTGTGACTGTTGCAAAGACAATACCTAAACTGTCAGGGCTGTCTACAGAGAAGCACATGAGAATAACATCAGTGTCGGGGTAGGAGAGAGGCCTCAGTCTGTCATAGTCTTCTTGACCTGCTGTATCCCAAAGTGCTAACTCCACCTGAGAAAAGAGAGAGTTACATGTATGGATGGATGATATGTAAAGGGAGCCATTCGTGCATTTAAGTTACAACATTAAAAATTTAAGTTAGATGATTAAGCAGACCCATATTACATTATTCTTATACTCTCACAATATCAATACCTATGGAATGTCTAGTTGATGTTCATTGCACTTTTTAGCAATTGGAAGTCAAACTGGAAATGTCATTTTCAAACATCATTTGGGAAAAATTGCTTTTAGAGCAGAAATGATCAGTTGATTAATTGATTAGACAGATACATAGATTAGATACAGAAAGTTAACTATTTTGATAATTGCTTAATTGTAGTCATTTTTAAAGCAACAATGACAAAAGTTCACTGGTTCCACCCCATCAAATAAGAATATTTTTCCATTTATCTTTGGATTTTGTACCATTGGTAGGACAAACCATGCAATTTGAAGTAGAGCTGCAACAATTTAATCAATCGACAAAAAAGTAATCGGCAACTATTCTGACAATGGATCATTTAAATAAAAAACATTTGATGGTTTCAAATGTGAGAATTTGCTGCTTTTTATGATCCTGCATTGTAATTTTTCCTCTTTGGGTTCTGGACTGTTGGTCAAACAAAACAAGACATTTGATGATGTCACCTTGGTCTGTAGGAAATTGTGATGGCCATTTTTGTGTTTTTGGTGTTCTACAGATCAAGCAATAAATCGAGAAAAATAATCTGCAGATTAATCGATAATGAACATGATTGTTAGTTGCAGCTCTAATTTGAGGATGCCACCTTGGACTCTGTGATGAACATTTTTGGCATTTTATAAACCAAACAACAACTTTGACAATGTGTTAACTAAGTAAAATTAAGTTAAAACTATTATTACTCATTTTGCTAGGCACCCGCACAGCCCCTTCAAGGACCCCTCCCAAAACCCTGGTTGGCAGCCAGTGTTTTACGTCTCACCTGTTTCCCATCCACTTCAATGTCTGCCACATAGTTCTCAAACACAGTGGGGACGTAGACCTCTGGGAACTGGTCCTTACTGAAGACGATGAGCAGACAGGTCTTCCCACACGCACCATCCCCAACTATCACCAACTTCTTCCTGATAGCAGCCATCTATGGAAAAGGGTCCAAAACAAGGTTATACTTTTATACAAGGTTATCACGAGTCACTACTCTCCACTAATAATACACCTACACTCATTTCACCAATAGTGTACTGATGCACAAACAGGATTAAGATTTTTAAAAACGTTACGGTGAAATTACAATGCTTGCTATGTTTCAAGTTCCCCTGGTTGGCACATAACGTTAGAAGTAACAGCTCAGACAGACAACGTTAGTAACACTAGCCTTGTGTGTCCTTATATCTTAGTACTAGTTTCATTTAAAATATCTTGATGTGCGACATAAATCTAAACCAAAACGACCCGGCTGGCAAACGGCGAGGCTGCCTCGGAGGTAGAGGGTGTAAACATATAACGTTTCCGTGCTGTGTTCCCATTCCTGCTGAAAGGCTGTGCAGTGTAGTCCGGGCCTGTCAAACCAGCTAACGTTAGCTAGCAAGAAAGCTAACGGTGTTTCCCGTGGTTCTGATCAATGTCATTCAAGGTATTCTCTCTGAAATTATGACTACAGCATTCATCGCACGACTGTGCTACTTCTGTGAATGAAACAAGAATCGGCTTAAAGTTTAAAACCTGTCGCTGAATATGATTACCGTTTGATGTTTCTGTGTCCGCCTTTCTCCTCTTCCTGACCGACTGGAAAACTCCGCCCACCACTCACACGCATGTGCACAATGACGATATACGTCAGCAGGCTGCGCCCCCTTTACTTACGTCTCGGCATGTATATAAAATACGATATATGAATACAGTTGTATTATTTATTAGGCTACATATTAACGAATGAGTGAAATATATGAAACAGTATAACAACAGTAATAATAATAATAAATTCCGTAGCTCTTAACTTTATTCATATATACTGTACTGTATATACTGTGTATATAATCATCAGACTTTTTCATTGGTCTTTTATTGACTGTTTCAAATATCAATAATGCAATACATTCAACTGTGTCCATACATTTGTCCATATGTACAATAGCAGTAGACACAAATGTAAAAAAAAAACAACATATATATATATGAATATATATCGAAATTATACATCAGTCACAGGGAAAATATATATTCCATTTGAATATTTTCAAGTTTCAGGGTTAACTGTGCATGTGGAGGGAGATTAAGATAAAAAGACAGCATTGATGTAGCATAAGCTACAGATAATTACGTCAGATTTTCACAAAACTGGGGCTTAAAATGTTGTCAGAGCATTTGAATGTCACAATTGAGTCCTGACATGTTGCCTTATTTTGATTCCACCCAAGATTTGTTGGGTTTATGTTAGCAACCATGAATCACAATTATCTTACATTAAGAGCTCTGCATCATGTGCACCACTCACTCCTGCTTGAGGAATAGGGCACAGAGACTCTTGAGGCTACAGTCTGTCTGAGCTGCCTGAGCTCTCACACTGAGGCTCTTCAAAAGCATCTCCATGATTTAGGAGCAGAGAGCCCCTCTTCAAGCCCCCTTAAAGTGAGTGTGACTTCTCTCTCGTCCTCTGCAGAGTTTATCTGAGCTTATTGAGAAGTTCATAGATGCCAGAGTTACATCACTGCTGCTACTGTTTGTTTCTATGGACACTGGAGATAAAGTTGTTCTCATTGGCTGCCTGGCTCAGCCAGTCTCAGGTCTATTTCCTGACGGTGGTGGTGGTGGTGGTGCTGTTGCTGCGCTGGTAGAACAGCACGTAGGCTTGATTGGTTTGAAGCTGGTTCTCTGAGACTGGAGTCACACTGTAGGTGGGTGGATGGAGAGTAATCATGAGAAACAGATCCAGGTTTATATAGAAGGTGTCTCAATATAGATGACCCAGACACAGTAGGCTTTTTAAATAGACTGTCTATGGCATGCAGTTAGCAGGGCATTGCATATTAAAAGAAAATGATTTGGGTGCAGGGGGAGTCTCACCTGCAGTCATTGTAGAAGCACCAACCATTTTCATCTGAACAGCAGGCTGTGTAGTGGCCCATGTTCACCGTACCAGCGTGGTTACATATTGCATATAAATCATACAGAACTGGGCCTGTGGGGACATACATAGATACAATGACCTACTTATTCCATTCTTCAAAACTCAGTATTTCCAGTTTGCAAATTATGGAATAATCTACCTATCTGTCACATTCAAAAACTACCAAAAATATCTCATTTAAAAAAAAGCACCTGAGCTGTGGATGACCTGTTGACTATATGCCAAAGTGCCATTATTAGTCAACTGTAATTTTTTCAATCAGTGAAATGTTTTAATCATTTATTGAGTAAAAATACCAATCTTTTTTTTTTGTTTTGGTTGAAGCTTCACACTCAACTTTGGTATGTCATAAAATGAAGCATGAGCATTTGTCATTATTTTTGGACATATTATAAACTAAATGATTCATCGTTGATTCACTGTTCTGGTAGCCCATCTTGCCATGAAACCATAACATCAATATGGTTCAAGTACAGCTGGAGACCTTTTCTGCAAATCGTTCACATCTCTTTCTCCCCATATCTCTTGTTTCACTCAACTGTACTATCAAAATAAAATGCCACAACACAAGCTTTTCTCGTTATAGAGTACTCTACTGTACTAACGCATGGCTCCTTTTCCTTCTTTTGAAGGTATGACATTGACAAGTCCTGTTGTTTTAACCTCTCCTGCGCATTTCATTATTTCAACCTTTAACTGTATTAATTTTGTCAAAAACAAATTAAATGACACACAGTCACACACATGGTTGACCAAAGCATGCATGTAAAAGGAGATAATGCATGGATGGAGGAATAAATGAGACATGTACAGGGATAAATTGAAAGAGAGGTTTGGTTGTGTTACCACAGTCGACAGGTCCGTACGGCCCAAGGTCCAGGTTAGTGAGTGGGAAGGACACATACACTGTGCTTTTACTGATAGACCACCGTGATGTCGTAAAACGATTCAGATCTGATCGAGACTGTTAAGCATCATCATAACTTTCTGCCCAAAAACATCACTTGCTAATAAGGTTAGTACACACAAAGTAAGAGTTGTTGCCAAGGATACGGATCACAATAACCTGGGGAAACCTCTGGATGGACAGCCGCTTGGTGCACTCTGTATGCCTGTTACACCTCTCACACATCTGAAACACAAAAACAAACACACACACTCCTCAACATTTTTAAAACATTTGTAAATACACAGGATCCGTTTTACATAACAGCTGAAATATTGGGGAAAGTGTGATCCACGACTCTTGTTATTTAACTTTGTATCACAGTTTTATCTGTCCATGTATTATGGACATACAATATTACTATTGTAAGATTGTTTGGGGTGCTACTAACTCACCCTATTTTAACAAGATACTTTCAATTCACTTAAAAAGGGTGACCAATTCAAGTAGCTATGACCATTTGCCGTTAATAATTTCAACACGTGTTTATGTATGTAAGTATTTGTTTGTACCTTCCCGACAATTTCCACATTTTAAAAAATAATTTCTCAGACCTTCATTCATATTCTACCAGGTCTTCAAAGGATTTTCATTTACCAATATAGAGGTCCCTCTCTCTGTAACAGTTTGAAATCAAATACAAAATCATTTACTTCATTATGTCCACCAGAGTTAATTGAAAAAACATCTCATTTACAGTGCCAAATAACCTTTTATTTATCTTGTTTTTATCTATTCTCTTGTTTTTGATTGTAAGTTCCCTCTTTTATGTTTCTTGTTTGCTTTGCCTTGCGTTGTCTGATTATATTTGATTGACTTTGACACTTTGTCACTTTGTTATAGGAGACGAATGAGGTATGCAATTAGGGATGTCTGCTGCAGGAGAAAATGTTTAGTGTCAGCCGCGGGTGCTGCGTTTCCATTTACTCCTGTAATCCATTGATTTTGCACTCTCTGTGTTAACTTACTGGTGAATTCTCCTTGTCCAGTTTCTCCTCCTGAGAGAAGAGGGCCAGGCACTCCCTCAGCGTGACCTCCCCAGCCGAGCTCCTCTTGGGGATGGGCAGCGACAGATCACAGAACACATCGAATGTGTTGGAGTAGTGGGAGCACACTGAGCAATGCAGCGAGCTCCGCAGCTGGCCCGAGAACAGGTCTGTGAGAAGGGCGGCAAGAATTATCAGTGGTTGCCTTCACTGAACTTATAATGCAGACGAGACTGGTGGATTGCTCTCCTCACCTACTATTTTGCTGTCATCTCTCTCCAAGTGCTTCTTCCACATGGCAGCTGCCTCTTCTGAAATCCTAAGGGAGGATAACAAGAGACAGCAAGGGAAGAAGAGAGAGTGAAATGTGGTCACATGACGGACATCAACATTAAAAGTATATAATCTTTTCTTCATAAACATACACACCTAAATCTTGCACATTTTTGTTCGGGCTCCTTCCCTGTTCGTCGAACATAGGGCCTGCGGTTGATTTCTGTGTGCAGCTTGTCCAATAGGAACCTGAGGAACTCCTGTGCATCCTGTTGACTGAACACAGAGACACAGGGAGAGTTCTTCATGTTTATTTGTCTAAAACCAAAAAGCAGCAAATCTGTGCTTGTGAGAAAGTAGAAACATTTATTGAAATAGTTTACAGTTCCTCTCTTGTCCTTGAAACAGCTGTGCTGATACAGAAGTCTAAAAAGTCTCAAATCTATCTGCCTTCATAAATATACAGAGTGGGTAATGTGTTTGCCTTTGCACAGCAGTAATGTTACTTGCACAAACGTCTCATGGAAAGATGCAGTTAAATATCATCGATATTCTCACCTGTAACCACTGAAGTACGGCACCGCTCCTTTAAAAATATTGTAAAACTGTCGCGGATTTACAACTGTGTCTCCTTCATTTACATCCCAAAGGCCTGAGAGCACCTGAGAGAAAGCTGGCACGGGGAGACAAGGAGCAGTGAGGAGAGATGAAAACATAACATGGGAGGAACAATAGGAAGAGGAGGGAACAGTGGGAGAGAGGAACATACCTTCCATGAGCTTAGCCTCCTCCTTTGAGTACTTCTCATCCCTGTAGGACTTGTGGAGGCAGTAGTCCCGCAGGCCACGTGTGTGAGACAAACATTGGGCTACTGCATTCAGGAAACACTAAGTTGGAGACAAAGTGGAAGGGAAAGTGAGCATATTGTCAAAGAATACAATTCTGGTAATTCTGGAAGTATTTGTTTAAAGGACTTTGCTTAAAGAAAATCCTGCATCATTAAACACTTACTGTGTTTCCTACGTTTCTGAGGCCAACCCTTCCACTTCCTAAGGTGAGCTGCTCCTTCTGCAAAATAAAGACAACACAGGAAGCTATAATGACCCACAGCTACTGAGCAGTTACATCTGCAAGTGTATAGCCTATTTTAATTTGTATACACATGCAGTTCATGTAGTGCAAGTGTGCTATACTATTTGACCCCTGGCTCTGTCTTTAAGACATAGTACTGTCTGTCTGCCTGACTTAACCCTGTCATGTCAGTGTGTGTACAGCATTGCTAGGACAGATTTAGCCTTCTTATCTCATTAGCATAACAAGAGAGGCTAAAAGGAGGTCAGCCTCAAGCATTCATCCTATTAGAGACCAAGGAGTGCTGACAGGTGCTTAAACGCGTGTGTTGATGTGTACTCTCTCATTAATTCCTTTATCACGATTTCTCTGTCTGTGTTTGTTTGTCTCATGAGCGTCCCAAAAATGCCACATTAAGAACAAACTTTCAAGACTACCAGACTTGAAGGTTTGAGCATATATTAAAGGTTTATACAATGTTGTGTTTTGCACACCTCATTGTCAGCGACCAGAAGCAGGCCCATCAGTGAGGTGTAGAGGACGGACTGGGAGATGTCGGCCGTCTCTCTCTGCAGGCCGTTCTGTGACACCAGGGTTCGACGCAGGGCCTCACAAGAGCCCTCCACGTTGACGCCGCTGGCTCCAGGCATCCTATTTTTCCTGTAAACCTCAGAAGCGACTGCCAAAAGCGATCCTCAGATAAATAGAAGGGCTTCCCAAAGAAATGATAGCAAGGGGGTTTGCACCTCAGACTGGGTAGGTCGCACCACCTCACTTTTTCCACATGCAGGGTCAAAGGTGAGCAGAATGTGATGGTAGTTCATAAGCTGTCTGCCACAGAGAAAGAGTCCTCTTTTTTTAATGAGTGAAGCAGATAATTATCATCCTCTCTTTCCAGGAAAATGACAAGGGAATGTCATTGACAGCTGAGGGGAAAAGAGCAGGATTAACTTGTAAATGAGCATCCCCTCAAGGTAAAGCCTTACCTTGAATAGATCGAGTGTACCAACTCTGGCTCACAATTCTCTCTTGTAATTACAGCACATAGAGAAACCTCGGAAAAGTCCGGGTCTGACCTCAATGAATCCAGATATTACCATGTTTTTTTTGGAGACCTCACCTCAAGTGCTGATTCAATAAAGAGTCAAGTATAAAACCTATGAAACACAACATGTCACTCTCACAGGCAATGTTCTGAGGTGTTATCAAAGACAGATCTACACTCTCATTGCCGTTTTGTGCAGGTAAAGAGTAAAATCTTGCAAACAAAGTTAGTTTGCAAGTAACGCCTGACAAATATTGTAGCATTAGCAAATAAACAAGAGCAGTTCGGACTCACCTGATCACTTGGTCACTCTATCTGTGGACATACTGTCCCAACCAAACTGTTCCCATCACCTGCTGAGCTGTTAAAAATGCATAAGGGGACGTCTACTGTTTCACTGTGTCTCTGTAAGCTAGGATTGAAAGTCTACCTCTCTCCCCTGCCCTGTCACCGGTGTCAGAGAGAGAGAGAGCGAGAGAAAGAGGGAGAGAGGGAGGGAGGATAATCGTCACTAATCTTTTCTTTGTAGATCTTGTTGGCTATACTTAGACTTGTCTTTGTGTACTTTGCCATGAGTTCCTCAACAAACTTTTAAGTGTCAGTTTATTTAAAAAAGACAAACAAACAATGAACACAAAAACATTTTACACAGTACATTCACATTCCAATGTAATACTGTTACCACCAGTACACATCACCACAATCACACAATCCATCATAAAATGCAAGAAAAGAAAATGATCCATGTAGGAAATTCTATGCGTTTGTCTAAGCACAATCATCTTTCACAGAGAGTCCATATTTTATTTTCTCCAGTGTCAATGTACAGCTCTATAGACACTCCCCAGGCCTTCCTGATGATCAGTCTTACAGTCAGCGACTGGTATGGTCTGCCATTTCTGTGTCCGAGCTGAGGCTGAGATCGGCTATGTGATACAGGGCGGGATCAGGGTGAGTGGAGAGCTGCGAATGGCTGGTCTGAGCAGTCCTATCTCGCGACTGGACGATGGCTTGGCGCAGACAGGTGATCCACTGCTGCTTGCTGAAGGAGTCGTTGGCCTGCAGGCTGTAAGGGTGAGCTTTGGAGCGCCCTCTGCTGCTCACACGGAAACAGTTCCTCACTAGGAGATGGGAGAGAGGAGTGAGGGGTAGGAAGGACATTGAGCGGAAGCAGGGTTGTAGGTTTCACTTCAACTAATGGTGGCATGGCTTTCTCTTAATCTTAGTTGTAGCCTAAATTTAACTCCTTTATCCCTCATTCCACCAGCACACATGAAACAAAAGCTATAAATAACATTAACAATCAATAATTTCGACAATGGAGTAACTGTCATTTATCAAGGAAAGATACCAACTATTTGCTGGTTAAAGCTTCTAAATTTAGACAATTTGCTTCTTTTTGTCTCTTTTATATCATTATAAGTTGAATATTTGTGGGTTTTGGACTGTTGCTCAGAGAAAACAAACCATCTGACTGTTATGTGAATGTGAGCTTGTGATGGCTGTTTTTCTCTATTATTTATAGATTAATCTATTAATTGAAAAGAATGAATCGATAGATTGATCTATAATGAAAATAATAATCAGTAGTTGCTGCCCAAAACCACTGCATTCATATAATTTAGCAACTAATACAGCATTCCTGTGTATATGTTACCTTTATCATTTCCTCCAGTGAAGGCTCCCCTGAAGGTGCTCCCTCCACCAGCCTCCCCATCTGGGATCTCCTCCAGATTTATCGAGGCATTGGGCAGAGGCTGTCGGTACACTTGAAACACCTGACCTCCCTCTCTGTCCTCTCCCGGTCTGCTCAGCACCAAAGCCAGCTCAAACAGGAAGACATGCAGCCGCTGAAAAAAAGAGACGCAAAACGAGAGACATGGCTTTACGACAATATATACCATTTTCAGTATCATCTGTTATTCAGATATTACAGTAACATCTTCATCAGGGTTACCATAAAAACAACTATGGATTTGTATAAACTCCATAGAAATGACAATTACAATACAAGGAGATGATACAAGTGCTCATTTAAAAGGGCCACCCTGTCTTGGAGACACAAAACATATCAGCAACCTCAGGAGAACCACTCAAAGGTCAATCAATGGAACATTAGAGTAGTTAGACATAACAACAGAGAGCCGCTACCTGGCCCTTATTGTTCTTGAGCTCTCCGTGGCAGTAGAGGAAGCGGGACAGCTGGATCTCTGGTAGTCTCTGACTCTCTTCGAGGTAGGTGAGACCCCGCCTGTAGAACTGACACTCGGCCTCTCCTGTCTTCTTGTTCACCTCCGCCACGATGCTCTGGATCAGCTCCAACTGAACAGGACAAAGCGTGAACACAGCATGAATGTATTTTTTATGGTGATGAAGAAAGTGTCCCATCTCCTCCAAATGAGACCTTGTAGAGCTGAAATAAAAATTCTGGGCTGGGGTCTGAATAGGATGCAACTCACGCTGTATAAGCAAAATGTGAGTGTACACATGTAGTATGTTTAGCATGATAGCATCCTGGTTCAAATATGAACCTTTAATGTCCACAGTAGAAGACTACATCATAAATACAAAACTGTCTGCTGAACAGCAACATATATAAAGTAATTACAGACCAGACAAACTGGTTAACATGACCATGTTATTTTCAAGTTACTAATGTCACATCACAGGATCACTGGCTACTGAAGTTCATATTTCATAAAACAATTATCTCTTGCTGCCATTTGGGGGCGCCAACGTGCAAAGTATTTTAGATTTAAAAAGGAAATATTAGCTAAAGCCAAATGTCTGGACTTGCCACACTTAGACTGATGGATTTCATAATAATGAAAAATAAGAGTGGCTTTGTAGCAACCTACAAATAGTTAGTTAGTTGTTAGTTAGATAGTTGATATTGCACACACACATAACAGATCCTAGGCCTTAATCATTTGGATTTGTGTGTCAGATAGACAAATGTTACTAAGAAAATATTCTTAACAAATTTAAAGGAAACACACATCTTGCATGAACTGCCAATGTCACATTATGTAAGACCAATGTCTGCAGGTTAACATGTGGATTCAGCAATTATCTTGAGTAGTTGAATGCGTATGTATTTACATTCACGTGCACATGTAACATGAATGCGTAGGACACCAACTCACAGCATCAGGCAATGTGTCCTCATCTGGGTGGTCTGGAGGTGTGCACTTCTGTATCTCTTTCAACAACAGGGGGTATTTGACCAAACGGCTCCGAGGGAGATCCAGGAAGTTCCACAGGTCCAGTTTCCTGCTGAACGAAGACTCCTGACACAGGCGCAGGAAGTGCTCCACTCTTTTCTCTTGCTTTTTCTGGTCCAGCAGGGCTTTAGCTCCCACCTGGTTACAGCAATACGTGACGTAGGCCTCCAGGCAAGGGAACTGCAGAGAGAAAGAAATTTGAAGTCAGATAAAAGCAGAGACGAGCACAGACTGAACTCTGTGACTCTGGATTAGAAAGGATCATAATAAAGTGAAAACAGGAACTGGAGAGAGTGAAGATGGGTTGTGACCCTTTCTGTTTCTTCGTCTGTCTCAGTCCTTGGTTTACATGGAAATACTCACCCAATTCATCAGAGTAGGCCCCACCTCTCCGACCGTCTTCTCTGATCCCCTCAGCCGTTCAAGACGACTCAGAAGATCTGGTAAGAAACAAAAAGAAAATACTAAAACTGCTAAATTCTTATTGATTTTTGCTGACTGAATGCCAGCGTTACTACAGCTCAAAGACGGATAAACAGAAAAACGTCACACGCAACTCATTCAACTTCCTTTACTTAACAAAAAGACAAACTCTCAGTTATAACATGCAACCACAAGTGAATAAACAGATATTCTCCTTGTGTGGCTTTACACACTTGCTTTGAGGGCTGGACAACACAATAAAAAAGGAATATCACAACATTTACAATATATATTTTATATCATCATATGGCAAAAGCGTGCAAAACTCTATTGTAATGACTGATGTTCAATGCAGTGAACTGTGGTCCACTGTTATGCATTTTATCAAAGAAAACTCATCATATGTGTAAAGCAAAACCTTTAATAATTAATTTTGACTGTTTAAAATTAGAATGTACTTGGAATCCTTCATTTGGATGGAACTGTGTGACACAATATGACTATGTATCACACAGTTCCACTGAAGGTCAGCATATCATAATATTTAATCATTACTCAGCCCCACTTCAGTCTTATACACGTTTAGGGAATGAGGAGGTTGCGTTGACGCATGAGTGGAGATTGAGATAACGGAAGCAGAGAGATGGTTTACCTTGATGGAGAGGAATGAGGGAGTCCAATGTGCCAAAGATCTGCCCAAGCTCACTCTCTGTCATGATGTCCAACTTCAGCATGGGCTCATAGTACACCTATAGAATAAACGCAGTATAGAAAGCAGTGCATCAAAGCGTGAGAACTCTGTCAGGACAACTGGAATGAGACTTTCAAATAATATTCAACCTGCATGAGGAGAATTTGTTCTGATATAAAGTAATAGAGATAAAATGCTTTTTGTTTAGTGGATAAGTACCTTCTTGACCAGACTGAGGTCATCAATCAGTTGTCTCTCTCCCTGAGTCAGCTCATAGATCACCTGCAGAAGAGTAAAAAAACTGTTCATCAGCTGGACACATAAACACCAACATCTAGATACACAGGCAATTCACACATGCACACAAAACACACACTTGCATACGATGTCGAAATACACAGACGGACAATCATGACTTTACACAGGTGATTGTTCAATAAAGGAAGTTGAGCCTGAAAGTGCCAGCTCACATCCTCTTTCATAATGGCCGTGTAGAGCTGCTTCAGAGAAATAAAGAGTAAGCACTAATGTAACACTGCAGCCACTGACCCACAGCTTGACCCCCATCTCCCCCCCAAAAAACATTGCATTATATTAAATACACATGCAGAAAGTTTTAATTTCTGCAGCTGAACTAGACTTAGCGTGCCGTTCCCTCGCACCTCTTGACGTTTGATCTCCTTTGCAGTGAGGTCATGGCTCTCCACAGTGTCACTCCAGCATTGGCTGTTGCGCCGGCGTGGGAATGACGAGGCCTTTGTGCGAGAGCGCAGGGGGGCTGGGGGCAAAGGTCGAGCCTCTGTGCGAAAACTGATAGACCGCTGTGAAAAGACCAGAGCAGTTGAACGCCTGCATGCAAAAGTCATTTTGTGTAAGGTAAGGTGACAGGTGCGTGAGTGTGTTTGCGCTTTGTTACCGAAATGGACTGTCCAATGCGTTTCAGAGCAGGGGTCTTCACTGGGGTTAAGACACCTGTTAGGCTGTTGGACTTTGCCACAGGTTTGACCCTTTTGTTACTGGGCTCCTAAAATGAAGTCAACATTAAAATTTAAGATTCCAGCTTTGATATGTGTGAACAACATGGTCCACAAGCTTATTAAGGTGGGCCATTCATCAAACTATCACTGGCTCTACATTAGAAGACTTTAAAACAACTGAACACACATCTGGCCTCTTCATAAAGAGGAACACCTCACCTCTGAATCCTTCATGTGGTCGGACATCACTTCACCCTCCTCATCATCCTCTTCGTCCTGATAAAACAGTGACAGAATAAAAGTAATTGTTAAAAGTAAACTTGAGAGATGACATGAGAGGGTTCAGGAGAGTGGAAAGAGAGATGTGGAGAGGGGTGAGGTATTGCATGGTGCAGATCTCTCATTTCCTGTGTGACACTTTCAAAGAGGAAGAAGGCTGAAACTGTGCCTCTGTAGTAAAATACAAGATGTCTGCCTGTTTCTGCCACACTAACCACATCAGCTGTATATTCAGTGTGGTACCAGAGTGAGATGTATTTAAGTACTGACAGTAAAAAGGTATGTGTTTGTGATAATACGTATAAAGATGATAAAGAGGACCACAAAACAAGAAAACCCATAGAGTGCAAAATCACAGTGGCTAAAATGTGACAAGAAGTCATACAGACAGGATTTAAATGTTTGTGCATTCAGACGGCCTCTGCGGCTGCACAGCTGAACATAATGTTCACATCCCTCGTCAGCTCTGCACTGGGTATTGTGGTCACAAAGGTATGGTTGACTAACTTCCGCTAGTTACAGAGAGACAGAGAGCGAGAGACAGACATGAAGATTAAGAAGAGGCACTGGAACACAAGAGTTTAATGGTGCATTTCAGATATCACTCACCTCCACGATTCTGATCACAGGTTCAGGGGCCGGGTCTTGTTTTCTCTTCTTCTAAAAGCAGAAATGTGTGTGTAAAGCGAGTCTCCTGGCTTTTATTAAGAGAGTGCCCACGTAGGTTTTAGACAGGAGAAAGGAGGTAAAAGAAATAAGGTAGATGACTTACCCCAGCATGGTCACAGAGAATGGAGTTTGTCTGTCCTGGCACCACAGACCTAAAAAGGGAAAAAGCTTTTAATGAGCACAAAGCAAACATCCATACGCACAGTTGTGTTATTTCACTTGACATAAATCTAAATAGCTGAACGGGATCCCTGTGTGTCTAAACGACTAATTTAGCAGATTCTTTTGCTGCCTCAAGTTACATTGAAGTACATTATTGATAGAAAGGTAATGGTTTTATGGCAGTCATTTTTCAACGAGTACTTAACAGTATACAATATCAAATGGTTACATTGTTACCAGATGTGTACAAGCTTCCAATACCATTCATGCCAGCATACTTACATATACTATTCTTCCCCAGTCAGCTCTCAGCATTAATATGTAAGGTAGAAATAGATAACGACAAATGTAAAAAAGTAATCATACCAGGAAGTCCTTTCACCCGTCCCCTCCATCCTTTCTTTTTCTTCAGTGCATTTTCACAGAGACATTACACATTCTCAAAAATGAGAAATAATCCAAATTTATGCCAGTATTCTTCTGTTTCAGTAACATACAGCGAGCTGTTTGCAGGGAGCTTGTCAGACTTCAGTGCACTCCTTCCTCATCACTTTCTTCCTCATCTCACACCAGACCACATCCTTTCGAGTTGCACATATTCATGTATCCGCTCTTCTCAGGGAGGGTTCATAACTCTACTTGCTCAAACTTATCACTCAAACCTGTCAACGGACTAATCAAACTTTAACAGTTAGTTTGTAGACAAAAAGGACCTGACTGAACTAAAATGCTTTGTGTGGCACAAGAGGAAGTGNGAGTGAATGTATAACTACAGCAAACTTCGTATTATACTCTGCATTTAAAAAAAAAAAAAAAAAAAAAAAAAAAAAATTGATTATGGTTTTAAGTTCACAAGTAGGCGTTTAGCTGATTCAGACTGTGCTTCCCGGATATGGTATAGAATGGAAACTTCTGATGAAAAGAACAAGAAGCAGGGCAGAGAGGTAAAACATGAATATCTGACACTTGCAAATTCTTGTTAAAATGTTACACCAGAAGTCACATACATAATTACAAGAAAAAAGTCAAGTCAAATAACCACACAAATTCAGGTATGTTTTTACATGTTTATTCACTATCACACTAAGTGCTCCCATTTCAAGATACATCTCATTGCCTTATTCTTATACTGTAATGTCATCTGGAGTTAAAGTAGAAAGGAGACAGTTTGTGATCTACAAGGTGTGTGCGCCAAAACTTTACCCCCCCCCCCCCAAATAAAATAAAAATTAATAAAACACATGAAATATAAAGAGAAAATTGATGTCATGTGCAAGAGCCCCTCCAAAGCCACGGAGTGCTGGATGAGGTGGGTGTAGGGGCGCCTCAAATCGGCAAGGGTTCTTATTCTGTCGGCGTGAGATACTCAGATTCTTTTCCAGTCAGGAGAGGGTGTTGACTCGGGTTTAGGTGTGTCTTCAGGTGGTTCTACAGTTTCAAATTTGGGGTCTCAGGTAGAATTAAGGGCAGTGATATGACCTGGGGGCAAAATAGATTCTCAATACATATGTTACCATTTTGGGGATTCTTGGCTGATCTTATTTTACCTAATGGAGGTGCATCTTTTGGGGGGGGGGGGACCAGGTCTACCAGACAGGGGTTTGAAGGGAGGAAGAGAGCAGGTAGAGTGGAGGGGAGACAGTTGGCTGGATTAAAAGATACCTTCTTTATGGAGTACCAACAGAAACCTAAGGTTTAGAATTGAACTGAGCCGAGAGGTCCTGCTACTGAGAAACATCAGGAGGTCCAGTATACGTGCTCCCTTCCTCCAAAAGACACCCCTATGTCCACAGTCGAGCACCAACTGGATGCCTAACACATACAGGTATCCTTAAATCAGCTTACTGGGGCTATGTACACTCAGGCACAGGTTTACACAAACCACAGGCCTAAAAAAAAACAAGAAAAAACAACAACTGATTGATCCAATTACAGCTGACCTGGATCAACCCACCCATCCCCAATCCCCACCTCAACTCCTCACGTCGAACACCCACCCTCTGTCTACCCCCTGCAGTCCCCACCCTCCTGTGGGTGGGTTCAGTGTGGAGCTCAGCGGATGGTGTATCTGACATAGGGCACTTCCACATCTTCGTCTGACAAGTCGTTACAGCATAGCTCAAACACTAGGGCTTTCACATGCTTGCCCAGCTTCTTTTTGGACACCTTAGTCACAATCTCCGTCATCCTACAGAGCACAGACGAACACAATTATGACACTGAATAAAACCGTAACTCATTTTATGTGACTCATGCTAAAGAAGTAGGCATGTAAACAATATACTCACGGCAGGTCCAGTCTCTCTTTGAGTTTGGCAGCAGGCATGAAGAAGGAATAGAGCATGGACACTCCCTGAGAAAGCATGGTTATCTCCAACTTATGCTCATTCTGACAGAAGAAAAAAAAAAAAAAAAAACAACAACAACATAGGGTCGGTTAATTGTACTTCAGAAAACCACATGGCAAAGTGAAGAGATAAGTTGATGAGAATGTACTTTAAAGTAGTCCAGGAACTGTCGGAGTGTCATCTCCTCCCCATTGGGCTGCAACCCCGTGACCTCGAAGCGATCCCACAACGACCAATCAATTTCATAGTACTGAAAAAACAAAGCGTAAGGACTGATGTCAATAATAATAATAATGACAGTTTGCGGAAAGACATTACAAACAGCAGTCAGTTATTGCTTGAGCAAGGTAGAACACTTTATATTTCTCCTCAGCACACACTGATACAATCAGTATGAGAAGGTGAGTTGAACTCACTTGCACCCAGGCAGACAAACTGCATCTGCCTGGTGCATCAGTATTAGCATGGCTGGATCATCATCGGAGCTCAAAACATCTAATGACTACATTTGGGTAGCCTTTTAGAGATGACACCTACATACACAATAGACAGAATATTGTTACCATTAGAATATTCGTGGCAAAATATTTTCCTACAGTGGGGACACGTACATCATTATTTAGATAAAGCAATACACGTGCAGCTGCCTACCTTGTGTCTGGGAGCAGCGATGGGCTCAGAGAAGGCAAAGAAAGGCAGGGCCAAGTTCATGAAGCCATTCTTGAATGACTCCAGCTTCTTGTGTCCTTGGACAATTTTGATGAGCTCCAGGCACACCAGGCCCACCACTGCGGCCGTGGTAGTGGCGATGGCAGGAATGATCTTGCCAGCTATCAGTTTGCTCTGGATTGGATGGTGATGAGTGCCAGTGTAAAGAAAGAAAAAAGGAAGTTTATTATTTCAAGGAGTTAAACCTGCAGCAAAAGAACACAACATCAGTTAAACAAATGATAAAATACAATATTGATGGGTTTTTGTTTTTTTTTTGTTTTTTTTTTAAAATGGCATGAAAGATGTGCCAATTTAATTTAAAACTCAGATGGTATGAAATCTGCAGTTTTGGCTTTTCACAAGGTCACATTCTCTGACAAGCAGTGGATACTATTGTCACAACTATTACCCCCCCAATTATAAACAGCAGCAGGTACATTTCTGAATTCATGGGAGAGATCTAGAGCATGTGCCATGAAGGATCAGGAGCCTGCAAGTTATTTTGCCCAAAGCCAACATCAGGTCTATTGTGTGCCCGCACCTTGTGTCTGTCTGTGGGGGGAATGTCGTAGTTCTCTGCTCTCAGGTTGGATGCCGCTACAATGAAGTCCATGTGGAAGTTGGTGTCATCGTCCTGTTAACACAGAGCCCACCACCGTCACACAAACAGGACTACAATCAGCGCAAGTTGAGGACATTACAGAGAAATTTAGATATAGAAGAAGGATTGTGTACCTTCTCAAAGTCAATGGAGCAGAGTTTGAACTGGGAGGTCTCAGGAGAGGGGAGCTGGACCTTCAGCTCCTCCAGTCTGGAGTCATCTATGTGCAAAGAGATCAGTACATTATAAGTACATGTGTCTCACCGCATCCTGACTTCAATGTATAAGCCAATGTATACCAACAATTAGTGTTGTCAAGATACCAACATTATGACTTTGGTACGATACCAGCCTAAAATCTAAAACATCTTTCTCAAAAATCTTTTTTGCCGCTTTCTTTTTTTCCCTCTCTCCCCCTCTCTCTCGCTTGCTCGCCCTGTCACTCTTGTTCTCTGCTCATCTCTCACTCTGTTCAGAGACAACTGACAAATATGTATACTAAGTACTAATTTAAAAAACACAGGGGCAGGAAAATCAAAAAGGTTGGCAAGCAGGATGCATATTGTATCATGTATCAGATCATTGATATAATGTATAATACATAATTTATATAGTTTATGTGTTTGTGGCAGATCGCTCGCAACGGGCAGAAAATAAAAAATAAAAAATACAACAGACGTCGAAGCAATCGCTGCAGAGTGCGAGCTGGCTGCAGAGCTCAGCGCCTCCTGTATGAACAGGCCATGTGGTTAACATGGGCGCCGAATGGAAGAGGACAGCAATTCGCAGCGCACCGCCTCCTATGTGAACCCTGGCTACAGGGAGTAGCAACAACGCTGCACACACTGCCCTGTTGTCGCACAGACTCACTCTCGCACAGCGACACAACTTGTAGGAAATACGGCTCTTATTAAAAACACTATCATTCCTAAAGTAACTGTACTAATAAAATGGGGTATTGGACCGTTTTTAATGGCAGGGTATCGCGGTACTTTCTTGGTATCGGTACACCGTGCAACACTACCAACAATAAATCATTCACATTAACATTTCTTTAGCTGACAAATCTCCAAAAACTTGATTTATGACTGAACGCACCGATTCACCCATCTTACCAACAGAGGAATTGCTATTCTGCAGGTCCTGATCAGAGACGTGGATTTTAACCCCTGAACGAGGGGTAAATGGTGGCACCTTGACGTCCTCCAAGATCTTGACCACGGCTGCGCGATCAGTAGTGCCTTGCAGGCCGTATGTCTGGGCATACAAGTTGGCTGCTGCCATTATATAGTCCATGTGCAGATCCTACAAAAGAGCACTTCTGTCAGTATCTTGAGACTGGACAGACGAGTTCTGAGCCGATAGTGGTCAAGTAGGTGTACATAAAATAAACCCATACTTACATTGCTAGTGCTGAATTCTAGGGGGTGAGGACACCTCTTTGGGCCAGACCAGAAGGGGGCACCAGAGCTGGTGAGCTGAAAGCCACCAATAAATTAATACCATAGGACCATCAAAATCCAAAACCTTAAATAAAAGTTATGGTTGGGAATGTACATTTTATAACGATGTTCCATAACAATTCTCATTAATTTTTAAAATATTTTTTTTGGGCATTGTATGCCTTAATTAGATATACTACATAGACGATAATAGAGAAGTGACAGGAGATGAGAACAGAGATGGAACGAAATGCAACTAAGGTCTCCAGCCCACCGCAAACCGGGGCATTGTGGTTCATGGTCAGTGCCTTAACCCTAACCTACTTATGTATTGCAACACCTCAAAGACAAAACTGAGCTATGAGTCAAATCAACTAACATGAAAGACACAAGTAAAAGGCAGGCAAACACCCATGACAGATTGCAGGTCTAAAGCCCTGTTCATACCATAGTGTTGTACCATTTTACACACACCCCTGTTAATTCCAAAAGTGTGTACACACACAGCTGTATAATGTGTGTAGTATAATATGATCTGATGAATGCAGATGGAGTTGTGACTTTGCCTAAATTCTTAAACAGTTTTACTGCAGTTGCTCAAACAGTAGCAGAGTCATGCATTCAATGTCCTCTCTAACACCCAGTTGTATCATTGTTGGACTTCAATTACAAGAGCAATGCTTAGGCATTGCTTAGAACTGAACACACCTTAAATCACCTGGCCAGGCGTCAGAGTCGCTCACAAACAGCTGGGTTGAATAGTTAGCAAGATGTTATATGTGTGAATAAAACGTAGATAAATTAAAATAAAAAAATATGAATAAAATGGGAAACAAGGCAATGTCCATATGAATAGTATTAAACAAAGCATTCGAAGACAACTGATATTTATCATGCAGCGAGCTCAATATGTACCTGATCGGGGGGGAAGTTGTGCAGTAGCTGGCGGATGTTGTTGCTGTACTGGCACTGCCAGTGGTTGCGTGCCCAGGCTACACAGTCAGCTAAGCTGTGGGGGCAGTCTGTGACAAGACTCTTGTAAACAGCCTCCAGCACCTCCACAGGCTGAGCTCCAGGAAGTTTCAGAGTACGCTCCATGAACTTTGGATCTCTGCAAGGACAACGATCATGAAACTCATTAAGCTTGTTACAAACATGTGAAGAGCGGTCACTTTTTGTTCATCTGTTGTTCACCCAGCAGGGTCAGTATACGACTTGTTCTAAGCATGAGATTTTGTTTCGCCAATGTTTAAAAAGAAAACAGCACATCTCATAGATGGAGATATAGATATATGCAAGTACAGGAATGATGGGGAATGCAACTCACGTGAGGTACTGCATGGCATTCTCTGGTGGCTGTTTGAACAGTCCCTCAAACTCATCACGGGCCCACTGAACAGCGGACATTATTGAGAACAGATCAGTTACACACCATTATACACCAACAAGTATAGTATTCACAGTGAGGTAGTGTCATTATCTAGGGCTGGGCAACAAAATGAATCACTCATTTCTCTATTTAAACATATTGTGACACAAATCTCAGAGATATTGTGGCATCGATTTCTTATGTCTGAATGAATGATTAAATACATTTTTACCAAAAGCTGTTACGGAATGTTATCTTCAATAATTGTGTACATAATACAAATTCTGTGCTCTGGCAAAACACATTTTTTTAATTCAATGGTATGATCATGAGTTTAACATGTGATACGGACATTGTAAATATCATAAATCAATAGAGAATGCTGTCATAATTATTGCAGTTATCTTAAGTGCAGCTATGTGTGCGTTTACTAACCTGCAGTGTGTGTTCAATGGCATTTGGGAAGTTCTTGAGGGTACAGATGGGGATGGACTTCTCAGGTGGGTCTTGGCTGGAGCTGTATGACTCTGTGACAAAGGGGATCACAACCTGGACATTGCCTTTGGTACCCAGAGTACCAGACTCCAGTAAGGGTTTACGGTAGTACACACATCTCCGGTCCATGTACATACCTGCACAATGGGCCCAAACACAAGGCAGAGCTTAAATAAAGACGGCAACATATGGTTTCAAGTGTCAGTATCCTAAATTAGATTTTCTAGAAAATAAAACAGTAAAAAAAAACCAGTTTAAATAATTGCAATTTCTGTGTCTCTTACGTGCGTCAACGTTGTCCAGTGCATTGGCCACTCCATCAAGGCTTTCAAAGAAGTCGTCGTCGTAGACCCTCTCTGTGTCTGGGCCCACCCTGTTCTGGTGACCTGTGATCTTGATGGAGGGGTTCATTTGTTTCACTGCAGCAGCAGCTGTGTCACTCTTCATTTTCTGTTACCACATACAAATGATATAATATAACAGTGACCTTTTTACTTTCTGATCAAATATCAGTATTGCAAGTGACCAAAAGAACGCATAAAATTTAAAGCAGAAAACTGGTGTAGAGGTCATACTTGTTGATGACTGATTTCTGAGCATGATGTGTGGTCCTTTATATTGATGGTACCATCATTAAGAACATTCCAACAATAATTACGGCCTACAGCAAATGCCTGTGGCAACGTCATGTAACAATAATAGTGCTCAAATACCAATCCATACTTTGAAAGGTCACTGCATTTCATTTATCACCACCTGAAATAACCAATACATCAACAATGAGCCAATATGACCCCAGGCATTCTGTTTCCTCCATCTAATGTTGTACCATGACATCATCCATCAGCAGCGGTTAGATTAGTGCAGTTAAAATTAACAAAAAATCCATATGCAGCACTGCTCGGAAATATCAAATTTAATCAATAAATGGCCAACTTCTGTGCACCATGGACTTCATATTTATCAACAGGCAGCGTTGAGCAAAGATGATACAGACCGTAACATCAGAGGGTCTGAAGAGGAACTGTCTGTTCAGGTTGGACTTCTCTATGGTGTCCATGTCTGTCACAATGACCTCGCCGTCCCCGCCCGCCAGTCCAATCATGGCAAAGTTTTTCAATAGCTCACAGCCAATGGCACCTGCTCCGACCTGGAAAGATAAAAAACGTGAGTAAAGCTATTTAAGTTGTACTGTATGTTCCATGTTGTTATACTATACTGACAAAGCATGCATGCGGCACACCAGGTCAAAAATATTTCAAAGTGGCAATGTCAGAGAAAAGCAACGGTTAAAGGATAAGGCTGGCTATATTTTGCATTTTTGCTGACAAATCCAAAAACAGACTGTCTTATTCCGCAGGAATGACGTATTTTTGTGGGTCAATTCGGGAGTTTGTATCGCTGTGATTCCCTCGACAAAAAGTCAATGGGATTATTGCAGAAAATAAACTGTGGCAAATAAAAGTTTAGGATACTTGCATGTTTTGTTCAGCAAGATAATCTTCACAAATGAACACCACTTCTAGGATTTTTGAAGCGTAAATGCAACCGCCAGAAGTAAAAAGCTAACATTAGGCTATAAACAAACAACACCACGGTTGCATGACTTCAACATCACCAAGCTTCCAACTTGTAATTTGATTTTGCTTACATCTTCTACAAAAGCTTTTTGGAAAGTTTGAGTTGGAACAGTTTGCAAGAGCGCGAGTATAAACACAACAAGGCTGGAAAGACGGACAAGTGAATAGATTAATTGCCGTTTTTGCCGTGATGTTGTTTAATACACGTAAAAGCTTCAAAATTCATGAGTGCGGCATTTTCTGATGTATTTTATGTTGTAGAGCAACCATGAAAATCTCTTAAGCTTGTGTTAACCCACAGACCTTAATTCAGGCATCTAAACAAAACCCCATTCAGAAACTCTATTGACTTCAAGATGGGGGAACTCATTTCTGGATTTTAGGACTCATTCCTATACCACTATATACTTCATGACTTCTCAGTCCAAATTTTTTTTTTTTTTTTTTAAAAAAGGCTAGATAATTTCCATAATACTTTCCTAAACTCCAGTGTAGTTTTAGCTTCAGCAACACAGACAATACTGGTTAGTAGTATCAATTCATTGCTGGTTTTGGTCTTTTCATGAGAAAATACAGAATATCACCAGACTTATCCTTTAAATCTCCCTTAGCAACAGGGTGCCAGAGGAAGTGTTGGAAAGTTTTCCATTGGACGACTCACCAGAAAGTAGCGCTGTTTGGCAAGCAAATCCTGCAGCTTTGTGCCAAACACTGCAATCTGTCCATCGTATCGACAGTTCCTCTGGGGAAAAAAAAGATAAGGGGAAAAAGCAGGTTTAACACCATTGTTTGTCACCATCACGTGCACCCATTTTCAGTATTAGTGCGTGCGATATGCTACACCTACAGGGGCACACTCTTCCTCTGTGAGCTCGACTCCTTCCTCTTCAGCCAGGCACTCCAGGGCATCAAAGTAGAGCCACTGCATGATGGGCATAAATTTTCCTGTGCATGCCTAAAAACAAAGATCATATAAAAAAAACGTCAAGAAGCATTTATGACAAAGAAGATTTATTAGGTTTGAACAAGTTAGACATGTACTGCACTATCAGTTTGTTTGTGTTGAGTGGTGTTTGTTATCTGTGATTCATCAATCAATTTCCTCAATTTACACAGCAGTGTACCAAAAGATGACTAAAAACATGATTTAAAAATACAAAGACACACCACTACAGCAGATACTGTAGGACTGAGTTCACTTAAATTTGGACACGGAGCACCACTGACCTTCATCACTTCCTGTGCAGCCAGACCCCCAATGAAAGCATTGACAGGGGCGAGGTCACCAGCAGCAACAAATGACAACTTCTTGAGAAGGCCTTCATCCAACTGCTCCACTTTGGCTGACCCCGTCTGGGCAGAGTTGACCTCTTTGGCCAATGTCAACAGTTCATCACCATCAGCCTGGAACACACACACACACACACAGCTCAGCATATTACAACGTGTTTCAAAATGCTAAGTAAAACTTATTGACTAGTTGAGTGTATATTTTCCCATGCAGTGTTGCACAATTATTCATAAGTAATTCTACAGTGATTTTAGTTTTTGCATGTAATGTCAGAGGCTAAATTAAGGTATTTCCAGGGTTTGTACAGCTTTTTAAGAGTAAAATTAAAAAGTCTGTCACGATACAGCAAACAATTATGACGATGGGATCGTGTCATTTCAAATATTAAAAGATATTTGGTTTACATGAGTGATTGTGTAGATGAAACATCAGGTTATGTTAAAAATCCAATTCAAGCATATTTCCAACCTTGAAAACATATCAGTTAAAATTAATCATTTTGCTGACCTACAGTACAAACCCTGTATTTCATTTACAAGACCCACACTCAAAACAGAGTTATTACTTAAAGGTTTTTCCCCAATAATACAACTAAAAATTGTTCAATGAGTGTAATAGCTATAATCAAAACATGGAGCAAATAGTTGGGTTTCATCAATAATTAATAAATCAAATCCCAGTAACTTCAAGCCACTGTGGTATTTACACCAGTATGAGTGAGGTTTACCTGGTTCCAAGGTACAGGAAGGTGGTTGTGTTTCTTCTGGAAGGCGTGGATAGCCTGGAAGCCCACATGCAGCTGTCCTGGACGCTCGAACTTGGCAAAGTCTGTCATCACGAACTCTGGCTCGACCATGGAGGAAGAGATGGATTTCTGCACAGGAACAACATACGAGATAGTGAGACCGGGCTCCACATTTAAATGTTCTCACTGGTGAGAGCAACAGCAGATAATGAGGTGGCACCGTTGTGATGAGATTAAGACGTTGCTGATCAGTGGCAACACGGGAGTAAAAAAAGACCATAAAATGTCAGTAAGGGTCTCGCTCCAAATGTCTATAATGGAAAAAACCATGCGTATTTTTATTAATTTACTGCTGTGTCACAATGACAAACTTGGTGTGGAAAACACTTACAAAAGCGATCTTCTTGGGCATCTTGACCTGGGAAACAATTCCACCTCTTACGTAATCTGTAAAGCCAGCTGTGTCACAGATGCTGAAGGTGTAGGGACCTGGACAGAAAAAAAAGACATGTCTATTTGTAACAGTCACAACCAGACCAACCAAAACTTGTCTTTTTCCTAAATAGAAACAGGTCTTACCCAGAACTTTAATTTCCACTGGCTGGCAGCCATTGAGCTCGGTCATACCCTGAACCTCTGTGAAGGTGACATAATCTCCACTCTCAAAACCATGACGAGCCTCATCCAGACATGTCACAACCCCTGGATTGTCCTGGAAAAAACAAATGAGATTAACTTTTTGCATCAACATAAAAGCTGTCTTGAAGCTTGTCCTTACTGCTAAAAGCAGCAAGTGGTTTGAAAAACATTCTGGCCCCGATGTAAGGACTGACCTTTGTAATCATGGAAATCATGGCACTCAGCGGCTGCTCTCCATTGGTGTCATACACTATCATCTCCTCACCAAAGTCACAGAAAAGCTGGCTGCAAAACAGAACATATAAACATGAATATTGTGACACTGACAGAAAAGTGACATGTGAACCGTGAATGAACAAAAAGGGTCAGAATCTTACCCAAACAGGCCACGTGTGTCTGCAATGATCAGTTTGATTCCTTTGCTGTGGCAGAACTCTCCCACATGCTGCTGCTCATCCAGAGTGGAGTTAGTCAGCACTACCACCTAGGTCGCAAAAGGTAATTCATTTAAAACAAACTTTTCTTTCCTTTCTGAATGCTGAAATGAGTGGGTGCACTAGTTTCTACAAGTTATACCTGGAACTTGGTCAGGTAGTCTTCGGTGAGCCCTCCGGTGTAGGCAGTGACAGGAACGTAGTTGTTGAGTTCAGCCAAACGGAGCTGACTCACCTCTGCTCTGTTCTTCCCCAGGTCCTCTTCACGAAGGTAAAACTGACCACACAAAAATATACAAGATGTCAGGGAAGAATTGATACTGGGTCAATCAAGCAATAACTGCCAATACCATTGGATGACAGCCAAATATAGCAATAAAAACAAGAATAGAAACCGTGTCCACACCAAGACAAAAACGACTTCTGACCATACTACGGTTTTTTGGCCATTTTGTTCTCCATTCACACTGAAATAGCAAAACACAAAAACAGCCAAATCTTTTCTATCTCCTCTTTCAGTTGGCTGACAGATTGGGGCAAAAATCACAGACGTCATTTAGTGAGGAAAGAGAATTTAGTCACTCCACTTAGTCTCGGCTGTTTAAACCTCTGCTCTGTCAACTCCTAATCCACACAATGATTTATTTAGTTTCAATATAGTCAAATACACAATCAGTAATTAATTGGCTGTACCGATATTCAAAATGAGCAATTGGAGAGTTGGAATCCTCGCAATTCTGCTGCACACCATCTGATCATGTCTGTGCAGGAATATGTCAGAATAGTCATTGTTTAGGAAAATAGAAACTGACACCGTCAGGTTTATCCAGCTTGAAGAGTTTTTTTTTTTTTTTTGAAACATATGCTTTTAGATGTAAAAAATACTGGCCTAATGTGGAATAAAGGCCAAATCAGGGAGGAAGAGATTTTGAAAAAATTTTTTTCCAAGTGTGGACATGGCCCGAGATTGGGTGGCTGATTAAAGGCCACTTCTTATAAAAGATGGATGACCTGTCAAAATATCAGAAATATACATTGGCTATTCAATTCAGCTTGAGTGAGAGAGGACACTGGGGCAAATTCCAGTGGCTGAAATAGAAATGGTTGAGAGCACAAGGTAAAACTGACTGGATGATCACAGATACAGCTGACATATAGCTCCAATCACAATCGTACTCTTCTTTTAAGATCACAAAGAAAGCCTCCTGACTGAACAGCTGAACAGTCTATTCACACATTCATCTGTCTGGCCTTAAACACATCAGAATTCAGGGTTTCAGGGTGATAGACCTAAACAATCTCTGCACTGTAATGATGTCCTAAAAACAGGCTTTAGCTCTACTATGATAATGACCCAGGGAGCGGCTACCCACTGACAAATCTGGGTCATCCCAAGGTTAGCAAGGGAGGGGGTGGCTGCAGTGCATTTTGCGTGGCAACACAACAAGTGACTCATAACACAGAGCCACACTGCACTATGGCATCAGGCAAGACAATGGAATCTCCAATAATGTACAATGACTTAGTGAACCAATGTATGACTGAATTAAAAAAATAAAATATATCACTGCTATTGTAAAACGGGAATATCCGTGCATACTTCCACACACCTGAGAGGAGAGGTCTCTCCATTCTGCAACTCCTTGGTCGTGCACAGTGACGCTTCTAACTCCTCCCAGGATGACATTCTTGGCAATCTCCACTCCAAGACCTCTCATACCAGAGACGAGGACATTGGAGTTCTGCATGCGCTTCATAGCATCATGGCCCAACACGTAACTACAGAAGGAGAGAAAGTACCATCAGTACAATTATGCACTGTTTAACAACTATAACACATACTTTCCTTTATTAGGACAAAAATTCTACAGAGATGAGAATTACAGTTGTCTGGAGTAAAGGCCTTCATCGATCTCAGCATCATTGCCATTCTTAGCCATGCCCTGGGGAGACACAAGAGGGGTTGCAATCAGTTTATGTAACCAGTTTTTAACCAAAGTTATATAGTGTATGTGTTACTGCTTACGTTGGCCGGTGTGTGGGACAGATCAGTTCTGACAGAGTTAGAGGAGGAGCAGTGGGATCCCGTCTTCGTCTCTGTTCCTGACAAGCGACGCTTCTTGGACAGCGGCGAGCTGGACATCTGTGCATCAACACACACTGTTAAAGACAGGTCATGTAGGGCACAACAAGCTGCCCCATGTCAGCACTACATTTCCCCTTTGCCAAATTCCCTATATATTATGCATTGTAAATTATTAAATTCATTAACATACATTTGTAGCTTCAACAATTATATAAATCCAGCAGTGGCAACCCATCATCAACAAGTCTGTATTTCATGGAGGTTTTTAACAATCAATGGCTTCAAATTCATATTCAATTAAGTGAAAACTATATAATTCAGCACTATGGTTCCATTATGATGAGTATCCAAATGCAACCCAATCCCCCCTTCATGTTGAAGAGAAAGGATTTCTAGTCTAGGCAGCAGCTGGGCTGGCTGCAGGCCAAACACAAATCTGCTAGAAAACGAACTGAGCCTGGGAAGAGACATGAATAGCAGCATTATCAGTTCTTTTCATGCTCAGAGACAGCCCTGGCTCGTTTATGTACTTCTATTGTTTATTATACCGGTATTTAAGGACCGCCAACATCGTTTCAACAAAAACAGCTGAATCATTAAAACTTCACTGCGGTAAAGTGAACAACACCTCATGGTGGCTTGCAGGTGTGGGCACACGGAGCATATAATGGCGCTAGAACTACCTTCAGTGTTAAGATAAAAGGGCGTTGATGAGCAAAAATAAATTTTTAATAATAACATCCAAGTAATTTGTGATTAACAGAATAATCCCGACAAAACCAGTCACTTCGGGAAGTGAAACAGGCCGCAGTTTCGCGAACATATTCCCACTGCACGGCAAACATGATCAGCCACAATTTCCGCATCCAATGCAGCTAACTTACCTGCGCCCCCAAAGTGAAACTTAACCGTTCATAAATATTCCTACAACTTCAAATGATAAAGTTGTTGGGCCAAGTCAAATAACGTTACAGCTTGCTAAATAAAAATTTACATTTTACTGTAACCTGAACGGTCGCAGTTCGCCAAAAATTAAAATGAAGGCATCCGGCATGATACAGCAAAGCACCGAGCCCCACGGTCAGCGCTGTTACTGTGGTTCCTTTGCACAATCTCATACATAGCTGGTAACAAACCATTTTTAAGCTTTCAACGTTTATGAAAAGGTGGATCGAAGAGGAAACCGATTAAGCAGGTTGCGTGCCACTAATCAGTTAAGTGATGTGGCAAGTGGACAGAAACGAAACATTAATAACTTAAGAGGCAAGAAAACACCAGCCTACCCATTAGCAGCTCGGCCTAGGCCTGCATTACCCCCAGTGCGGAACAGAACTTTACAAGCTAGCAGCTGTAGCTTTGTCTCAACCTGCTCGCAAAACATAGCAACGGGTTTATTTTGACAGCTAGCTACCATGGCTCTTCTATTGATAGTTTGTTTCAGCACCTAACAAAAAACACGATCCAACTTTATCGTTCAATATAAGCATTTTTTCTTATGAAAGACTAGCCATTACACTCGTGCTCCATTGATATCTCTTTTCTTACCAATAATCCTTCTCGGTCCCTTCCCAATGCGAACCCGCTCCTCTCCCGCAGTGTCTAGATGTCAGTAATAACGATTGTTGTAAATTCGACGATTTGTACAAAGAAAAGAAATGCGATGCGGGATTAGGATGGTCTGCACTATATTGTCGAGTCACTATGTCGTTGTGCCGAGTCTCTTCTATGTAATTGCGTTGCTGGCTTTGCGACTGCAGACGGGAACAAAACCAAAATGGCAGTTGGGGAGAAAGGGGCGGAGAAGCAGTGACGCATGGGCTAAAATATTCAACAGGAAAGGGTTGCTGTGAGCATGCTGCTCAGCCAGGCGCCCAGCTCATTGGCTGAGCCGAAGCCAACGCGCATTCATCCCGCCCATGCTACCAGAAGATGCATGCCATGTATATTATTGTACAATGAACTGCAGGACCTCCAACAATCCATGCAAGAAACTTCACCTTGCAATTCTTCTAAATACGCGCACAGTATGTCTGATACAAGTACAAGAAAGTAAAGTTCCTAGTAGAGACTATTTTGTGATCTTTTCAAAGTAAAAACCCGTCTACCGGTGCTGAACGAAATCATCAATAACAGCATCTTTGTTTCAGTGGCAGGTTAGTGAGAAGTTGTCTCGTTGTGAAGCCACACACAAAACTTACACCAGACATACCACAATGTATTATCAAAAGGAAAGAAAACATCTTAAGAGTTTAACCGAATTGAACATAGTCTCACTGCAACGCCAATTGGTGTATTGTGGTTTGATATACTTTTCCTGAGTTCAGCAAATCACATCACTAGTTATGTCTGATGATGCTGCAATGATAATTGAGAAAGGTACAACATAATGTAGGCTACTTGCTAGCTATAGTGATGCTGAGCGTCTGGGCCCTCAGTCACATTGAGGTTAGGGGTGAGCATTCCTTGCAAAGGAGGAGTATTGGGGGAGGGGGTGCCTGGCAAATGACAAAGGCCAAGGAAAATAGTGGGCCGCATATTATCGGGTACACATGTCGAGGGGATCCCCATTTTCATATTCTTGCTGCGAAATAATAAAAACACTATTTTCCACCATTCTATCGGAGCTGAAATGTATGAATATCATTCATGTCACGTTAACAGGCTTCCTAACTTGGCAAGCTATGAGGAGCCACTAGCCAATATGACGTTACTGTGGTAACATCGATTGTCGTGCTATCGTAACGTTGACCAAAATAACGTTACATCTATCGATATGAAATATTGCCAGTAGGTTCTAGCAAACGTTGCGTGATGCATGTTAGCTAGTGTCTACCTTTCAACATTGCGTCCATCTAATGTTTGTAGCCAACTAGCTTTCAAGCTACCGTTAACGTTATTTATCACAGAACATTGATTAACACAACATTCTCGTGCACGTAAAATGTGCAAATACAAATTTAACGTTAACAGTTACGACACAGTGGTTTGGTAGCTACGGTTGGCCGAGGCGGACAGCTGAAATGGTTCAGATAGCCGAAAGCAAGTAACGTTAACGACAACCAATAACCCAGATCAAACGACTGCGTAGTTGTTAGCGTGTGTGCAGCTAGCTTTCAAGCTATCTAGCCACCCAACGACTTTTTCCTACTTGTGCCGTTATGTTAGCTAAGTAGCTAACGTTAGCCAACTAGCTGGGGCTAACACTACCAAGACGAGAGCGTAACGTTACAGAAGTGTGTAGAACTTACCACATCCGATATTACTCAGCCTGGTCTGTAGTATTAAAATCGGCTTGTATTTAAGCAAGAAACCTAACAAACAACGTGACAATTCAACACTGCTGCTGAATGCAAACTGAAAAGTGTGTCAGGGTGGCGGGCTCTGTGTGAGTTTTTCCGCTGGACGTCTGCCTGCCCTGCTGTTCCCGAACCGTTTCCCCTCACTCTATTTCAGTTGAAAGCAAAGCAAAGCAGCAACATGTGCACGTTACAGGCACAACCATCTTTCTGGTCCAGAGGGTTCACTGTAAAGTTAATCTGGTTGATTTATAATAAGAAGATTTTGTTATTCATCTGTAATGTTCAACCACACCACATAGAAGGTAAAGTGTATTGAATTTCTACACTATTACATGGTTTCAGCGCATGTTAACTGTTGGAACCACCACCATTTTTTCACCCCCGTGTCTTCACAAGTAGACTAATCCGAAGTTCACGCAGGGCCAGATGGGACTTGTAGGCTTGGCGCGATAACACAATGTGAGTCTTGGGTGATCCGGTCACATGTGGACAGCTCTAAGTACAGATGTGAATGCACCCAGGATGCATTCAGACCCGGTCGTCAGATCACATTCGGAGGTGGTCTGGGCTACATATGGCCACATTCTTTTAGCAGTGTGTACCATACGCGAATGTGTCCTGGGCCATATTGAACGACCGCCTACTCAACTGACGTCCTCTGCGTAAGCAGAAGTACGTGTTACCATCTCAGGTTCAACAACGTTATAACCAATGAAACAACTCAAGATCTAGCTTAATTTTTTACTTTTATTGAAAGACTTGCAAACAGAGCACAGTGTACATAGGGACAGAATAGTGGATGTCTAGACTTCAGGAGAAAATCACAGAACCTTGTATTACATAGATCCAAAATAATTAAATTCAGAAAGACTTTTTTACATGATAAAAGGAGCAAATATAGACAGCACTGTCCAATTAACAGTGCCAAACGAATGTGTTGACAAAATTGGAGAAAAATTCAAACAAACTTTCTGGGCAAAACTTTTAGAGAACTTTGAAAAAAGAAGAGGAAATGTGTGTGTGTGTGTGTGTGTGTGTGTGTGTGTGTGTGCGTGCGCACATGTGTGTTATTGCAAAGCCTTTATACAATATTTTGCATTTAAAGATTTTTCCCCAGCTCTCCAACAGGTGTGGAGCAACTCACAAGACTTTGAGTGACAGTTCAAGTTTAAATACACTATATAATAAAACAAATCTCAATCTCCAGCAGCCAATTTTTTACAACTGTGTGACTGCAAGCTCATGATTGTGCAGCCTCTCTATAGAATGAATAGCTACATAAACAAAAAGGAATGAAAAATAATGAAATGGGATGAGCTGATTTGAAAAAAGTAAATGTCAGTTTGGATATGAGGAAGTTTACAACATGGGAGTAGAGCAAGAATTAGGAACCCAGTTCTTTGTATGTATTTACAGTTTGTAGGGAATAATTCAAATCATAACACTTCTTCAGCAGTTAACTCTCACCAATAGCTGAGCATTTTACCATGCTCTTCTTGTGTAGATTCAGTACTTGAATTCCAGTATGAGGAGGTTGTGTGGTAAGCATTCATGCACATAATCTGGATTTGAGATGCAAACATACTTTTGAGGTACAGAGAGATACAGTACACCACTCCCCCTACACTCCAGTCATGAGAGTATTTGAATGCCATAGGGAGATTTCTCTTTACCAGTATTCTCAATATGAACACACAGCCAAACCAAACAACACTGCATGGTTACTTTTCTTCATGGGAGCAAGTGAATGATACTTCTGCGTGAGACATAGTTTTTAAACCTTCAAGTTTAAACTATAAATCCAATGTTCCAGGTGTTGTGTATTGTATCATGCACACCTGCTTCATAGCCCCCTGCCCATCCCAGCTCTGGGGGACTGGCTGGAACGAGCAGCATCTCTCTGTCCATCCCTGTCTTCCTGCTCTCCCGCAGCCTGGGGTGAGGACTGTGTGGGTGGGGAGGGTGGGGGATAGGAGGGAGGAGGGATAGTAAGGCGAGGGAGAGACGGCAGCGCAGGCCTGGGAGAGGTTGGAAGAGGCGGAGGAGTGGCCGAGGTCGCAGTCGAGGAGTGTTGCGAGGAGCGTGCGCGGGAGGTGGCAGGCGAGGCATGTGTGCTCCGGGCACGTGGTGGTTCAGCGGGGCAGTCACTGATTTGCTCTAGCAGTGACGGCATGTCTCCCTCAATCTTCTCCAGCACGGCGGCCATTTGCTTTTCTATCTGCTCAATCACACTGTCCATTTGCCAGTCACTTGTAGTGCTGCTCCCGCCTCCTCCATGCTGTAGCCCAGTCCCGTACATCCCTATCCCTCCTCCACTCGTATACAGGGAACTGTATGGACTCCCATAGCTTCCTGCCATCCCCTTCCCTACAGTCCCAACTTCTGGGTTGTATGGTGTGGCATGACGGCCCAAACTAGCAGAGCTGCCTACTGCATAACAACCCTGTCCTGTCGCAGGACCTGCCCTTGCTATGCTAAACTCATCACTGTATCTGTCGGTTCTTCTGGCATCCCTGTCCCTTCTACCCATGGGGCTAGCATCACCCCTTAACCTAACTCCTAGTCCTACATCCACCCCAGCTCCAGGCCCCATTGCTGGTGTGACTGATGCTGCCACTGATCTCTCTGCCACTGCCTCAGGTACTTGTGTCTGACACCAGCTTCCATCAGTCTCATCCTTCTGCTCCCTCTGCGTGGCTGGCCTCTTCTTTGGTGAGGCTGTTGCAGCAGCAGAGCCTGTGGGTGAAGGGCCATGGAGCGTTGCAGCCATCTTACGTTTGCTGCTGGGATCAGGGGAGGCAGATGTGTGTTTTTTGTCAAGGTTTGTACCTGAAGGACCATCTGACAGCTTAGAGGGGTCAGGTGTCATCACAGGGGTCGATTTGGATTCTGGGACAACTTTATTTTGACCCAAATTGGCAGCCATTTTCCTGGTTCCATCACCTGTTGCTTTCTTTGCACCAACCTTATCAGGCGGCTCCTGTGCGAGTTTGGGGGCTGCATTTGATTGGCTTTGCTGACAGAGAGGCTCCTGAATATCTGATGGGGAAGTTCCTACAGATGGGCCTATACTCATCTTTCCCTCATCCTGTTTTTCTCTGACCTCACTCCTCCCCTCATCCTGGTCCATACCTGCTGGTGTATTTTCAGCAGTAACCTCTAAAGACACACTACTTGACGTCACCCCTCCATCACTCGTCCCTTTGTCTCCCTCATCACTTGTCCCCTGGGACACACCCCCTTCACCATCTCCTGCCTCTTCACTGCCCTGAACCTCGGCTGAACTGTCATTCAGTGCCTCGGAATTCTTCAGTCGTTGCATGAAGGTGGTGACACGGATCGCTTTCTGCAAAACAGGCAGAGGCAAAGAAAAAGGAGAGAAGGATAGCAGTGTAAAGAGAATTAGATTTACAGTCTGTTTTCATTAACACCCATACTGACTTGTTTCCCTAAAAGAAAACAAAAACTTTGATGCTATAGTTGGTTATGGCAAAGCATAAAGAATAAGCTTCGAAGACAAGCATTTGACAATCAGCCTGTCAAGGCACCATGATTTAGCATCATCATAAGCGTTGAGATGTGATTCGTGTGAAGTGAACAGTGCAGTAAGGTTAGTGCCAGTTGTTTACTTCCAGGACGCTATGACATATTGTACCCTGGTTTAAATCAATCTCAAGACTCACTCTCCCCAAGCCACTCCTTGACTGCTTGTTGACTGGAAAAGGTAAGTGAACAGATAAGTGTAAATCTCCTTCTCCTTCATTCTTAGACCCATCTGACTCCTTTCAATCTGCAAACACTGAAGGAGTTAGGGAAAATGTGTGAGCTTAGAAGTTGCTTCTAAACCAGGGAAGTGATTCTCTGGAAGTGAAAAGCCATTTGGACACAGAAATGTCACTGAATACAATATGGCTTGATTGAGCAGCTTCTGTATAGCTTCAAGTATGACTTGAATGTAACACTGAGGTACAGTATGGGGCAATGAGCCAGGATTCACGTAAGAGGAATGACAGAGGGCCTTATAGTTCAAATCACTTCAGTTCAACAGTCCACAGTGGCCTAGATCCCTTATATCCTTTCTATTTCTACCTCTCCTTATCTACACACATATAAAACTAGACAAGCAATGAGCAAACCCTCTTCCCTGTTGCTAATCATTATCTTATTTTTACCAATCTGGTTTCATAGACTAGTGCAGATGAGGAGTAAGAAAGGAGCAGAGCGGGCCACTTTGAACATCTGGGTTTAATCCAATGAAGAAAAGTGGGGCAAAGTGGATGGATCTCTTCTGGACAGGCAGAGTGACAGTGGGCAGGATCAGAGCTTATGGGGAGAGATTTGCCAGCCCAAACATGATCAATACATCTCAAGGCTGATTGGGGTTTAACTGGAACTGTTCCCTGATTGGTCTATTATTATAGACAATTTTACCAATAGAAACCTCTTTTTAAATCAAGATGATGCTCAGCCATTAGAAAGATGTTTTCTTATTGAATCATGCCAGACTGAAGGTGAGTTTCTGCCCATGCTCTGTCCTTCCACTCTCCCTCATAATGAACTACAATACCTTCAACTCCTGGGAACCACATGGGGAGAGAGAGAAGAGGGTTATAACTGTTACTTATGCTGTTAGGTCAGCAGTGCCATCTCGACTTCCTCCTTCTTGGTCTTCTGCAGGAGATCCTTATGACCATCACCATATCATTTGCAAATGTATAACTCTGCAGAGTTATATGTTGAACTAAAAGTACATTATGTGCGAATTACAAATTAACCCAGTTATCGTCATAATCATTGGTGTCATTTTCACTGTAGTCCTCTTTATTATTGGCCCTAGCGTTCATCCTTTTTCTCCTCCCTTTCCTTTGCTGCTTACTTGACTATATTGTCACCAAGAAAGAGAATGAATTCATACCCGCCATTTGGCCTTTGCGAAGTTCTTCTCAAACTGGGCACACACACCATCCTTTAGGTTCTTCTCTGATGCACCATTCCCCGCAATCCTGGCACAGGTGACAGACAGCATACCAGTGAGTGCAAACCCCGCAGATGTGTGCCAAAATGTTTGAGCTGTGTGCACACAATTACCATTCATGCCAAAGTGCATCCTGCGCGGTGATTCTCAGCATCTGATCCACCTCCATGAGTCGACAGACAAGCTCCTTAGCTGAGAGAGAAACGAGGAAGACAAAAAGTAAATTTAAGTGGAATCATCTATGATAAGAATTTAGGAAAAATATCAATAGGCATTCCTTTTTTAAAACAGAGAATGTCAATTTTGATAGTCATAAATCATGGATGATGATTAAACATTAGGTTGTAAGGGTGAGATATAAGATGGTAATTTTGAGCTATGTGACATTAAATAATATCTTATTTATTGCTCCTTTAAATTAAGGCTACTGATGGGCAAACATATAGTAGGCTTTTTTCTGACTACCAACACTTCCAATTCTTCATGCTATTGAGCATTCAACTGGGTATTTATTGCCATCGTGTGGTGGAGCTATGTACCTGCAGGTGAAATGTCATCCCAGTACGGAGAGTCAAACTCAAAGTCACCAGCAACAATGCGACAGAAGATGATGCGATTATGTAGATCCGTGTTCTCCTCCTCTGTCTCATCATAAAAAGGAGGGTTACCTGATAAGCTGCAAAAAGGGGAACATACACAAAGAGACAGAGGAAGAGAAGTTATTTCAAAACCATGCAAATAACTCCTGGAAATGTCCTTTATATATCAAACAAAGCAATTATTCAGCTGACATTTTATATGCAGCTCAGTTTGTATGGTCCTGCTTGTTGAATTATAGCCTTGGTAATAACTGATGGAGACTCACAGTATGAACATAATGACCCCCACAGCCCAGCAGTCCACAGGACGACCATATCGGTGACGAGCCACCACTTCAGGAGCTGAGAGACAGCAAAGAGAAGAGCAGACATAGAGAGAGTGAGAATGATAGGAAGAGAGATTCGAATGGCCTAAGTTTTTATTTATATACCATCACAACACATTCATAATTCTACCACGACAGATAAGAGCTCCCTTTTTCACGCTCTCTTTTTCTCATTCCTTTCCCATCAGGGCTTCTGTTCCCTTTCCTTTTTTATTTGTCTAATTACTCAGCTCAGCATTATGAATAACTGTCCTGACCTTTCACTGCAGAGAACCAGGCCAAAGCACAGTTCTGCACTCCAAGTTGCCCTTGCATAAACCTCAGATAGAGAGAGCAGCACACAGGAGATAAGAGGATGTGAGAAGAGAGGAGGAGGGCGAGAGTTGCTTTCAATTCTGTGTGTGTCTTTCACTGGGCTTCATGACTGTTTATGATCTTCAAAAGCACAGGGATATAAAGAACTCAAGAAGGTAAAGTATGCCCGCAGGCCTATTCAAAACAGAAGGTAAAGCTAAAGGAGGAACGTATAAGTGGATGAGAGATGGAGAAACATGGAGAAGTAAAGTTATATATAAAACAGAACCACAAATAGTGGTAAATAGAGAGTGTCCTACCCAGGTATTCTGGTGTTCCACAAGGCTCTGTGATGGGTCCGTTCTCAAACCTGGACAAGTAGAAATCTCGCAGAACTACTTTGTTGTGGTTGTTTTCTGTGTAGTACATCAGGTTTTCCAGCTAAACAAAACAGGGATAGAATAAGAAGCCCTCGAGTCCTATTCAGACAGTCATTAAGGGACATTGAATGTCATTGAACCGGTTCAGTGCCACATATATGGGAATTGATAATAATAATAATTATAATTATATAATAATAATTATATAGCACTTTTCTTAACAAGGTTATAAAGTGCTTTACAGATTACAAAAAACAACAAACAAATAATCAGCAGACATTCAATGATAACAGCATTGCAATCCTTGAAAAGCATATCTCTTGCATATTTTATGTCTTATGAATTTTATTCATGTTCATGTCTGTGTGTGTTCTGTGTTTCACCTGACTGAAAGACAAATTTCCCCTTGGGGACCATAAAGTTAAAGCTGAGAGCTGAAGTTGATTTGTAAGTTGTGTTTTGATCTTGTAGTGAATAGAGGAGTGAGGTCAAATTGATTCACAATCTTCGTTTTACATGTCAGGCTTGTTTAAATCAAGATGATAGCAAGTCTCTGAAGTACCAACTGTTGTGGCAAGAAGTAATGGATCATCAGGTAAATCATTACAGTGGTAATACTGTAATAAGTCTTAAAAATAATCATGTCATTTCTTGACAATGAAGGGTACTGAAGAGTAGGGGAAAGTAATGACCAGAAACACACCTACTTGATTAAACGAAGCACTTGGCTTCCCTTTATGGATTCATTTCTATTTCTGCACATTGATCTAAAAATGTCATTTTCATTCAGTTGCATGGTCTCATAGGATATACAGTATGAGTCTAGACCATATAGGCTGAAAGAAAATTCCAGCTTCTACCAGTAGGGGGGAGTCTGAAGCCCAAGAGATGCTGTAATTCCATCCTAATGGGATGATAATGAAGGCTAAAGATATGAATCTGTCTGCCTGTGTGTGCATCACTAGAGATTGCGTTAAGCCATAAAGACAGTGTTTACTCCCTTGCTAAAAATGTTATCAAATGTCGAGTCATTAAATGAGATGGCAATAAGTACAATGCTTTTATGCCTCCATAGAGATTCTTCTGACTATATAGGCTACTCGAAATTGCTTTCTGGGGTGTGACAGCAAGGAGGGCCACTCATAAATAAATATTTTTGCTATATTTCTTCCTGTGTTTTTAGAGGTAGACTCTTTTTATATCTTTTTATTGTAATGACGCTCACCATACACACACACACACACACACACACACACACACACACACAAACATACAAAGCCACACATGGCATCATGTAGGGAGAGGGAGAAAGTGTACCTTCAGGTTCCTGTGAACTATGTTGAGGGAGTGTAAGTACGCCACTGCCTCGAGGACTTGTCTGATGACATTGGAGGCATCCCTCTCTGTGTAATTCCCCTGGTCCAGAATCCAGTCGAATACATCTCCTCCTGTCGCACTTCATGCAGTCAAACACACACACACGAAAACATCAGTGCAAACACACTAATAAAAATTAATGCAAGTTGGTGCAACTGTTAACCACATGTTGCAACACAACAATTCACTTTAAACTTTCAGTAACACAGTTATCAAAAGCTCTGTGCTTTTGGTTTTTTGTCCATTAGTGACACAATCTGCTTCTACGGGCCTAAAGCTAGCACTCCTGAGCAATTAAAAATTAGAGTATTTGTCATTACTCTAAAAGTCTTGGTTAACTTCGGTGAATGTATAAATGTGATCATCACGTATCGCCCTCAGCAGGAGGACTACTAAAGTGTGAGCTATGAACAGACACCAACACATAAACAGACTGACGCACACACAGATGACTGCAATCACTTTGAGTGCAGTCTGTCTCTCTGTATTTCAGGAACAGAAGGGAAATACTTTGTCCACTCAGCTCCAATCAATGTTATTGCTTTCAAATAAAGTTGCAAATGTTGAAAAATGCACTAGTCACAAGTGACGCAGATTGGGCCCGCTCTGGCGTATCGATCCCAAGCTCTCTGTAGAGACCCTATTACGGCAAAGCAGTGCTTCAGGAGCACTGAGTAATGTTGAGCGTTACTAAGAGCAAATATCTCATGAAGTCTAACTGCTTCCTCTGTTGCTGAGGGGAATAACAGAGCACACAGTGATAAGAAGCTAGACTCAACCCTTACCCTCTAGCTGATGGATTTGTGCGTGTTTAGGTACATGAAGGCACATACATGATTAAGACACACACACAGAAGTACACATTGTGAGGAATGCTTACACAAGAAAGCTAAATAGTGAGACAGTAAAAGAAACACTCACAGTTCCTGGATGATGAAGTATTCTTTCCGGGTCTCGAATGTGTCTATCAGCTGAAGGATGTTTGGGTGGTTGACCCTGGAACAGCAAAAAGGAGTCAAAGACTGTGACCTTACAACAGTGAAGGGTCTCACATGCAATTGAAGGGTGATAACCATTTTCTGGCTTTTGAATAGTCTTACATACAGACGATTGGGGGGCGAAAATGTCTTTGAGCTGGGTATATGAGCTTACATTATTAACCAGAGTTATTACATGGAGTATGTGACAGGAAATATGAACACAAATTTCAAATAACAAAACACTCTCTCATTCTCCCTCTCTCCATCCCTCAATCATACATCCATCTGTCCACAGACTGACTGCGTACAATTTCAGGATCATGATTTCGTTCTTGGCAGCCTTGCGGACTTTCCTGCCGTCTTTCTTGAGGAATTTCTTGCAGACAAACACCTTGTCTGTCTGTCGGTCCTTAGCCAGGCACAGCTCGCAGAACTCCTTCCTACGCAAGAAGAAAGAAAATAGAGAGAGAGACAAACAGACAGAGAAAGGCAGAAAAGGTCAATAAAATGTTAGAGCACAAAAGAAGAGTAGATGGTTTTGAGAGACACGGCATAATATTCAAATTAGGGAGGCAAAGTACACTGGCTGTTTTGGTGAAATACAGTGAAAGAATTTAATTGGGTGGAGACTTGTTGGGTAGAATAAGAGGGTCATAAATAACAAATCTGAAATGGGTCTATTGCTGCCATCAGCTGGGCATCGTCTGGTTTTCATCCTTTGGGGCATACAGTACTTCACCCAAATGGATTCTGAGAAGCTGTGTGATGCAAAATTAAACTACAACGTTTGACATTAAATCTTTAATGCCCAATAAATTCAATCAGAAAATCCAGTAGTGCTCTTTCTGCTGTTCTTTCTTTCTTTCTTGCTTAAATCATAATAATAACAAATTAATGGTAATAGTAAACTGGTTTGTCTCCATTTTATATTTACCACAGTTTTACCACTGTTATCTTCCTTGTTTTCATAAAATTAATATAAGCAAATGTGTACACTTAATTCTGAGTTCATGTGTGTGTGTGTTATATAAAAGATGTGCACAAATCTGTGAGGCCAGATGCTGATGTTGCCATATGGCCTCTTACAATGATTGGTGTGTGTGTGTGTGTGTGTGTGTGTGTGTGTGTGTGTGCCTTCAGTGTGTCAAGGAGAGGTGAAGAAAATGGTCTTTTTCTGCACAACACAAAATATTTAAACTGCATAAATTATAGACTTCCAACAGTGCAGTGTGTTTCATGAACTGTCATGATCAAAAATATACAGACAATTGGCTGGCTAAAATTTGGAAAATGTGTCTCTTAAGTCTGTTACACACTAGCCTCATGCTATTACCTTCTGTCATTCCTTCAGTGAAACCATTTGATATGCCAAACCAAATCTGCAATAATGGATCCAATTCAATTAGAAATAATTCATGACGAGAATAAAGACCATTTGGGAATATGGGAATGTGTCCATGAATTCTACATGGGAGAGGAGGACAAAAGGCAAAACAGAGATCCATGCATAAAGCTTTATGGTACTCACGCTCGGAGGACCTGTCCAATCTCATATTTGTCCGTGACATCAGACATGCTATCGTAAGTCCGCCCATCTCGCAGGGCAAGGCACCCAAATGGCATGACGGCATTCACCTAACAAAATAAAGAAAATGACATTTCAATCATTGCACTACAAAGGGGGAAAGTAAAGCATACATTCTTTTGATGACACCTTTAGGTAACAGACAGATAAAGGGATTGCAGAGCAGCATGGACACGCATGTTAAAGAGGAAAAGAGGTACTGATGAAACATTATGAAAGCCTCCAATGGTTGAAGTCAAAGACACCAAGGGAGTGCCGTTACTATTCGCCTTGAAAATATACAGTACATTGGAGAACCACAAATACAGCCAAGTCAACTTCTGAACGAATCTGGATACTAACGCTTCTGGCAGCCTGGTTGCGTGCCAGCCTTGTCAACAGATACTAAGCTACCCACTAAGCTTCTCTCTACTCTGCTAAAGTCTGCAGATTCTGTGCAACGTCTGTCCAGATCAAGTTAAACTTTATTTATAAGGGCAGTGTCCCTGTTTCCCTAAAGCAGCTTGCTATTTCAGCAATCACTGGATCCCCGAGTAACACTGACAGCACTGGGTTTTAACGACAGCAAAATTAGTTTTTTGTTTGTAGTCTGCATGTGTGTGTGTGTGCAAGTTTGGATTTGTCTTCTGATCTACATCAGTAGTTCATGACCTTTTAAACTTGCTGTGCACATCACTCAGAATGACTTTTAATTCCTCTTTTCACCTCACAGTTACTCTCAGTGTTAGCATTGCACCTGAAAATTGATTACATACAGTATATATATATATATATATGTGTGTGTGTGTGTGTGTGTGTGTGTATATATATATATATTCACCATAACATTCTTCTTATCATGTCCACCTTAAAATAGCTAGTGACCCCACAGGAGGTCCCAAACGCCCAGGTAGAAAATCAAGGATCCAGATAGTGAATCAGCAATCGATATACCATCTCACCACAGTCCTCAGGCAATCCTCACCCACATCCTTTAACACTCCATCTACTGTAGGAGACAGATTCCCTGGAAGCTTCAGCCATCTACCCTCAAGATGCTTCTCCTGTCCTAAATACCTGACAAAACCCATTCCTGTTGGAGCATTCATTTCCACTGTTTCTCTTGACTTTTCCTTACAGCTTGCGTATCTTCTGCGTCTGTGGGGCTTGGGACCACATCAAGATAAATCCATGGAATTGACCAAGTTAGGAAATATGTGATAGGAGGGAATGGGACGTTTTTATAGGGAGCTTTGATCAATGTGAGTGATGCTAGACGCAGTTAGCAATGCTGTGAAGACGACTCTGGGATTGTGTTGTGTGCGGAAGTGAGGGAGAGAGACGAAGAGTGAAAGGAACTGAGAAAAACGGAGAATATGATGTGAGGACTAAGCACAGAAAGACAATAGAAATCCTCAGAGGGAATGACATTTTGAGGGTGCTAATTTAGGATTTAGGATTAAGGAATGAATATCAGTGATGTAAACACCCCTCCCCCCCTCTGTGTGTGTGTGTGTGTGTGTGTGTGTGTGTGTGTGTGTGTGTGTGTAGCATCACCACTGTAGATGATAGGGCCAGAGGTGCTTCTGATCTATGGTGGAGGCGGAACTGGAGAGTACTGTGTAATCCCAGTGCTGGCCCTAATCTCTAATCTGTACCCCTAATCCAGAGCGCTGGGATACACTGTGTGTGTGTATATGAGTGTGTGTGTCTGAGCAAGAGCAAAGGTTGATGCGGATATATCACATGTGCAGATATGGGTTTGAGCAGAAGGATGCGTGTTTGTGTGTGTGTACATGTGTGTCCATATGTGCGTCCTTGTGTGAGTATAATGCCCCAGTGAGACCGAGGGGAATTTAGTGGTGGATTGAAAAAGGCCTAGTTTTGCCAGAAGATTATGTAAGCACAACAACATTCCTATGACAAGGTCCAGGACAGTGAAGGTGATGCTGGCTTGATTTGATCCCTGTGAGAACAGAGTGTCCGGGCTCAAATATAGTTACATCTGCCAAGCACCAAACGGCATTTGTCAGCAAGGGTCAGCAGATATGCTCGCCAATAACTTTTGCTAACTTTTGAGCACTGTGGTTCTCCACAGTTTTAAGTATTTTGCCTGCTCTAAAACTCCAGGCTGCCATAATCTCTCTAACTTTAAAGATACACTCCATAATTTTGTCAGAGCGCCCCCGAATCTCAACACAAGCCACAGTTGATTTTCAAGACATCAGCAATGACCTGGGAACAATTTTGGGGATTTGCTGGAGCTACTGGGCACCATTACAAAATCACTGAATGTATCTTTAGGTCTTTACACTGGCATCAACTTTTTTACAAACTTTCTCCACAGGTTTAACTTAAAGTGATGCTCTCCTCTTTTTAATATTACTGTAATTCCCCAGCTTCATAAAGAATATCAGCTAACTCTCTGTTGCATGTGTGAAGATCAGTTTATGGTCTGTCCTTTCTTTTAGATATATGCTTGTCCTTCTTCTCTTGTGTCACTGGTGATTGTTTTCTCGCCCTAAAAACTCAGATGTCTTTAAAAAAACACCATACCTGCAGAATACTGAGTCAGTACGAACCTTGAAGTTGACAGAGAGTAGTAGGAGGCGATATGGGAGGATATGAGAAGAAAGGAGATGAGAGTGGAAGAGACGGGAGATGAGGAAAGAGGTGAGAAACAATGGGAACAGAAAGGCAAGGAACTGTGACTAAGTGAAAAGGTGGATAGAGAAAATAATGTACATGAGAACAAAGTGACACAGAACTGCAGAGGCAGATTGAGAGTACCTCTCAACCTCACAGCTTCACAACTATGTGCGTGTGAAATGTTTGCACAGGTGAATGTGTGTGTGTCTGTACGCGCATGTGGGTGCATGTAGGTTTTGTGTCAACAGGCTGTGTGATAATGCGCTGTGTGACTCATGTTTATGAGGGTATGGAGGGCTGTCCCCAAAGTCAGAAAGCACTCGAAGGCATGCTGACATTGCAACCTCTCCGCAAAACAAATTCATGGCGCACATTCTGAGTATCTACTAGATTGGTGAAGGCAGCACAGTATCAGAGATGAAATGAAAGCACAATGCAACATTTCAGCCATACTCAGTGACACCACCACTGATCTCTTAGCAGCAGGTGAAGCTTTGAATCAACAAAACTGGGCACTGTGTTTTGGGAGCTTTGACATTTCAATGGCAGAAATTATTAATTCACAAACGTCTGCAGTCATGCATTTCATCCCTGTTTCTGTACATTTAGCAGCTATAATCCAACTATCTACATGTTCGTGCCATGTAAAGATGATGGAGCGACCTGTGTCATGTTTGTTAAGTTGTTTCATTCATCCTCATTGTTGGAATGAGGTGAAACTGTCACTGATCAAGCAGGTACATTTTCTATATAATCTAAAATATTTGAAAAAGTAAATATATGGATTTCAGATTTAAAACTGAGTTCAAACAGAGGTTTATGTTTATGTCACTCAGCTTAAATATGAGATTCAATTTGAGGATACACTGAAGAGTAAGACCAAATGAGCTTTTTGCATTTTGTCATCCCATTTAAGCTTTAAGGGATCGAGGGATGTCTAACTTCAGAGTTTCTGAGTGTGCAGGTACCTGTTTTGGCAATGATTACACTGATCACATTACACTATTTTGGCAATGATTACACTTCTCCCTTTAGTGTGGCTCTCATCCGATCAATCTAGGACACGTGTAACAGGTCTGGATGCTTAAAAGTCAAATTCTCCTCATATTGCTATTGAGTGTCAAAAGTGGTCCAGACAACTGCATGGTCACTCAGACATGATGAAATAAAAATCAGTGTACTCCTTTTTAATGAGCATGTAGCAATCCTGTCATGCAATACACAATGAAGAATTGACAATTGCATGGTTTGTTGTACATTTTGCTTATGCTTTTGAAATGCACGCCCATTAACACACTGAGGCACTCACATCACTCAGGTGTGAAGACACACCAATCTATCCGAGACATCACACTTTATCTTCAGCACCTGAAATCAAATTGCTTGTGCATGCCTCTGTGTCTTGAGTGTGTCTGTGTGCTTGTTCACAAGTGTTGTGTTGAGGCTGCAGCAAGGCTCAAAACTGAATCAAATGGAATAAAATATCTTTTTATCAGCTCAGAGGGGAAGTGTTTCAGAGGTTCTTGGCGTCAAGGTTATAAGAAATTCTCCTATTTACTGGCAGTCATCTCTTTAGCCATCCTATCCTATTAAGCCCAGTTCAACAGGGAAAAGAGGAGAGAAATAAGGTGTATTTTGCAGCTCAGCCCTAAATACAATATGAAACAGAATAACTTACTGAAGAAAAGCAGTCTAGCACAGTAGGTCTGTGTTCTGTGTGACAAGCTGCCGTGACTGGTTTGGATTTTGGCGCCTCCATTACAGAAATCAGAATAATTGCAAGTGTATGTTATGTAAATATTTCACCAGCTGCTGTGCGAAGCTGCTCTTGCAGAGTCTGTGTTGTCAGACAAGTGGTTAGGTGTGCGCTCTGTCCTTGTCACTGTCATACAGATGCAGCGATGCTTGTAAATCAACATTATCATTATCAGCAACGCTCCAATATAAATCCTGATATCTGCACAATGTGATTAAGTGATGCCGCATCGGCTTTGCGAAGAGGTGACACTAGCTCTACGATATGATAACATAAACAGCAACAAGATGTGTGAATGTGTGTTTATAGAATATATTAAGTATGTCAATGTTTGCCTCGGGAGAAGAGTCAGAGCAGCAGAACGCAGACCTTCTGCTGACCTCAGGTTACATCTGCCTGTGAACAAGAGATGACAGGCCTTGCATGTCAGACTCCACGTGAGCGCTAACCACCTGAGTAACACACATGTACACAATTACACACTGTAGACATTGTACGAGCTCCACAAGAAACACGCATGTACACCCATACGTAAGCAGTAAACACATTTTACAGCTCAGTGCATGTCACTATACGACTGTCCTTACGTTACAGAAGGACACTGAATATATCTGTCCTTCATTAATGTTTGACAATTCACTGCCTAGATCGCGGCAGCATGGACCCAGGTGTGTGATTCTAAAATAACATGTTTATCCTATCAACCAGACAGCGGGATAATTTCACTTAACCCTCCTATTATCCTGGGGGGTCAATTTGACCCCATTCAGTGTTTAACGTCTTGAAATAAATTACAGATCATTTTTTTTGGGTTCAAATTTAATGACTTTTCCTAATTTAATGGGGACAACAGTGGACAAAATGAACATGATATTTTCAATGTCCAGTACACATTTTGTATGCTTCTGTGTTCTTTGGGGTCAGTTTGACTACAGGCTGTTTTAGCAGTGTAAAGCAAGAAATATGAATATTTTACAAACATTTGTTTAGGTTGTTTTGGCTGAAATTAAGGTCACTATCACATGCAATTTTAGAAAGTTAAAAAAAACTCCCCTCTGCTTTAGGGACCTTACCTAACAACCATACCTGTAGTAGTGTGAGAACCCCTGATAGTTTCCACAACATGGGTTTGGGCAAACATGTAAAAACTTGCACAGCAGCCTCCTAAACCATGTCTCTTGGTGCTCTGTGTGCTCTCTTTATGCTCTCAATTGAAAGTTACCTCTAAGCAAAGGCTTTCTGCCAGGTTTTGTCACAGCTTTTTGACAGTGAAAGTGACAAAGGAGAGTGTGTCTAGTGTGTCTCTTTGTGTAGTTCAGGGAGGCAGGGAAAAGGACCCAGATGCAGACAAACAAGGAGGCTCAAGCTGTTTATGATTTATTGGTTGTTGGAGCTTACATGCAGGTACAGAGAGGCAGGCAACAGGCAGGTCCAGGTTCAGGAGACAGAAGCACAAGGAAAACATCCAAAAACAAGAATGCAAAAACTAAGCACATGGCAAGCAGCATGAACGAACAGAGAACACATGAAGGGGACCGGTATAAGTAGGGAGTGACGAGTGAATGAGGTGCAGGTGGGAAGATGGGCAGGGAAGCTCAGGTGAAGGGAATGAGGTGATGGCAGGGCATGTTTTATTGAAAGGGGTATTTAGGTAGTCAACAAAGTGACATAAAGTACCTGACACATAATTTTCTGGAGGTTGAAATTGCAGGGGTCAAATTGACTGAATGTTAGAAACTTTGAGGAGAACTCTCGCGCTTTCTCCTTTTCTTTTTTTTTTTCGTGACCGCTCCTGCACCGCTACCTGGCTCTGCATGGCTTTTATCTCGTTTTTATGGCCCTCACCCCTCCCCGTTTTAGTAGAGCTCTGGTCTGAAAGGTTTAATCATGGCAATTCCTTACCGAGGTGGGGGAGAAGAACATCAGGGGTTACGACTGATGTGGCAACCCTTGATGTTCTTACTGTTACACTAATGGGAATAACACAGAGGAAGATTTCGGACACACCATTCCTGCACTTTACAACCACTAATCCTATTGCACTAGCCCCTCAGTGTGTGTGTATGTGTAAATTAAATAAATACATTTAAGAAACACATGCACACACACCTACACTATAACAGACGGAAATGTTCTGTGTCCCAAAAGCCGTCTTAGGGGTAATTAAGCCCACCATTACCGTCTGGTTTTACACTTTTTATCAATAATGATTACCACATATTTGCTCTTACATTGATAATCATTTGTGTGTTTCTTGTGTGCAAATCAATGTGTGTCTCTATGTGTATAACAAGACATGACAGTTGAAGATTGTTCCACCCATGATATAGCCTATGTCACTCAACAGATAGAAAAAACACGGCCAAAACTGACTTTTTATCCAGCATCTGTAGTGCTTAGGGTTTCAAATTCTTCAGAGGAAATTTCATTAGATTCACAATCTTATGTAAGTGTAATTAGGAAATCATAACACAATGAATATTCTAGACACAGCTGAAAGCACTTTCATATTGTCATTAATGCCATTATGGCCTACGAAACACATTTACGGTAAGAATATAATGGCATTAAGCAGAAATCAGTCCATTGATTCCTACTGAGTTCATTGCCTGAGTTGACGAGTGTGTGCTCGATATTGAGCGGGGCGCGCAGCAGCCTGAGGTTGGTCCCAGGCCTTATCAGGATGCTGTGATGTGAAAGTGGGACAAATAAAAGAGTTGCGAGGATGTGACAGAGGACACAGGAGAGAAGAGCTGAAGAGGAGAAGCAGATGAAGGGCCAATTATCAGCATTACTGTGCTTGTTCAAATCAAGTGTAGGAAGGGATACAAGAGTGAGCAAGAGGGTGAATGGACACACACACTTATATACAAAACTTACAGTATCAGGAGTTACGCATGTGTGTGTGTGGAATCGATACCCATTATATTTGCTTCTTCCAGCTCCCAGTATGGGGTCTTCTCTGAGCTTGTTATAAACACTAATTCCCTTATTGCTCACACAGCGGCTCTCATCTAAGGCCTGTGTGTGTGTGTGTGTGTGGCATGTTTGTGTGTGTGTGTGTAAGGGAAAGAGACAGTGAGTGTGTGTGTGTGTGTGTGTGTGTGTGTGTGTGTGACTGCAAGGCATGCAAGGCCAGAAACAGGCTTAATAAGGAAACACTCTAATGAAAATTCATCACATCTGCCCAGAGAGAGAAAGAGAGAGAAACCCATTTCCAAATGCAGACAAATATAAAATCTGCCAAATTCATGTAGTGTCACACACACACACATACACACACACACACACACACACAGCACATGAATATACAGTGTCTTATTCTGAATGATATGATTAATCTATTTAGAAACCTTACACCACTCTGTCAGAAATACCTCCTTCCTCACCTTTCACACTCTCCCCCATTTCTTTCTCCCTCCTGTGAGTCCTCTGTTTCCCGTCCCCTCATTAGGAGAGTGGATCTGTGCAGGTCTTGCACAGTAAGTGCGTCCTCAGGGAGAAGGGCCACAGAGTACCCTTTTTATTTTTTATTTTTTTTGAGTGTGTGTATGTGAGCATGTGGCTTACGTAGAATAATGCAATGTCAGGCTGACAAGCTTACACTTTCTGACACCAGAATAGCCTGAGGCAAGACCTGCAGGCACACACATACACACTGCATGTGTACAATACATAGGCTGAATGATGGAGAGTGTGTGCTTTTTGTAAGTGTGTGTGTGTGTGTGTGTGTGTGTGTGTGTGTAAGTAACTTTCTGACTAAATTTAAGACTGTGCCGATAAGTTGGATATACAGTCATATGAACAAAACCGCACACACAGAGGCAGGAAACGAGCATTTCCTCCCCAAGTTGGACGTAACATCAAAATAGAAAATCAGAGCTCCAAATGTTAGTGAGCTAGAGAGAGAGCGAGTGATGGGGAGGTGAGTAGGGGATCATGAGCGAGGAAAAAAGGAAGACAATCATAAATAAATTATATAAATCTATTGCATAAAGCATGTATGTGCATTTACACGTTTAGAGCATTTTTCTCTCATAAGAGACAAGCTGTGGAAATATTTATGAACAAAAGCATGTGCCTGCTCTCTCTCTCTCTCTCTCTCTCTCCTTTCAGTCACTCTACCATGTGGTTTTGTGCTGTCTATGTTGTACTGCCTTACACTTTCTATCCTGTGCAGTAAAAGCAATCTGATTTCATGAACCACACACACACACACCATCCAATTTACTTTTTTTTTTTATAACCAAATTTTATTCAACAATCTGCACTTATGATGAAACAGTATTACAGATTCGTGTTTTTCTTTTTAGACATAAAATAATATTGTGTCCACACCCCGTATATGAACCACATGAATCACGGTTGAGCTGTGAGCACATGTGCCTTCAGAGAATTGCGTGGTTTTGCGTGGGGCAAGGACATACAGTAAATACTGCCAGTGTGCAACAGTGAATTTAATGAAATTAACAATCAATACCCTCCATTGTTTGTAAGCTTGTGTAACCCCAAGTGTGTAATAGCATGGCTTTCTGTGTATTGGTGGATGCTTAACTGATCCCACCTCGAATGTCCACCACCTGACTGAGGCAGCGTCGCACCTGTGCTGTCTCCCACAGCAGCCAGCTTTTTGTTTGAGTTGTTTTTTTGTTGTTTATCTTTTTGACTATGTTCACAATAATGTGGATTAAACTGAAAACACAAAACATTTTCTCTTGATTTTGGCCTTCTATCCCTACTAAGCTGGCATTTGCTATCCCTGGAAATAGAGATTTCTGATACTCGCAGCCCATGTGAGATTTGTTGATTTGAAATTGCCAGCCTTGAGCTATAATGAGGATGGGGGAAAAAGAGCTTTTTGAAAATGCTGATGTGTAATTGTCAGCTTGTCGAACTTACATTAACATCAGCAACAGCAACAGCCACAGCACGTCTGCTTACAAGCAATGTTAAGGAGCCACCTTGCTGTAGCCTCCAGTTATTTCTGTAATCTCTTATTTAGTCGGTCAGTGTATCCGTTTCTGTTTCTGCTCTAAGACAACTGTACAAATAAAAACAGTCATCGGCCATCAATCACAAATCAATGTTTTACACTTAGATACAACAGAATGGAGCTTCACTCTGCTGAGACTAAGTGGAACATTGGAATACAATCATTTGCCTTGTTTGCCAGTGTTATAGAGGAGTTACAATGTGGATAATGAATAAAAAGTGTGACCCATGTTTTAAATATTTTGTTTGTTGTTTATATTATAGATTATATTCAGTTTGTAGTTACAGCAAATTTAAAAGCAGAAGACAAGCTACAGACTGTAATTTACTTATTCTTACAACTATACCACAATGCTTCCTCTTCATCCAGATCTGTATAACGCCTGTAAGTGTGAGGAAAACAATGTTGTTCTTTCTCATATGTCTTTATTGTGAATAAATATGTATGTATACAACATTCACATCTAAAACAAAAAAAACAACCCTAAAATATATTTTGCACTTCACTCATGCATGTGGGCTGGGAAAAAGATGGGACTTCATGCGAAATGTTTGTGGTGCAGAAAAAATTGCCATGCCAGGCAGACATGACCATGTCTCACACGGCTCACGTGTCTAACGTAAAACCACTGAATTAAATGGCTCCTGTCAACTCCCTCACGCACAGGATGCACAGGAATGCAACATAAACGCTTTCAGCAGACATGAGAGATTAGACAAAAGGGACGGAGACGAGGAGGAAATGTCGCTAATGGTTCAAAAGTTTGAGATCATTATAAAATATTCAGAGGATATGTAATACTCAAGTGAAGAAATGTGGAAAGCTAATGGTTGTATCTACCTGTTAGTGTGTTTGTGTGTGTGTGTGTGTGTGAGAGAGAGAGAAAGAGACAAACAACTTTCATTGTCAAGTGGTTTCCTCCACAGAAATCTGCAGCACAGGGTTGAAGAGTTGAGTGTGTGCGCACAACACACTCACACATACTAGGCAAGCACACAGTGTATCAATGACTTAAAATGCAACTCCCTTCAGGGCCAACGAACTTAATTTGTGTGTGGGTGTGTTAGGGGGCACTTTTGGTTACACTTAATCCACTTTTGGATGATTGAGAAACACTCATGTGGAGGGAGAACTCTCTCTCTCACACACACACACATACACACACAAACACACTTATGTTCACTCTCTCTGTCAAACACATACAGACCCACTAATGCACCTACCCACAATCCACCTACACACACACTCCCGCAAATTCAAATGCACATGTACATGTGTTAAGCCACTGGTCTCATTGTTAGGTTTGCCCTCTCTGGGGAATAAATTAAACTGTAAAACCTTCTTTCACAGCATCCACTTGTGTGTGTGCGTGTGTGTGTGTGTGTGTGTGTCCATGCACACGTGAAATCGTGCGCGTGTATCTCCATTGATCACGGCTGCATTAATTCATTCCTTTTGTGGCCAAACATGGCCTTTAGATACACCGCGCAGAGTGCCTCTCCAGAACCCCAGACTTCAATTGAGAGGCTCAATCCACACCTCAGTTTGCATGCACACACACGCGCACACACACACACACACACACACACGTGAACAAAGTAAGAGACACAGTGAAACGGGGAGAGACGCATACAGATGCACACACAATCTAACACACAGATACAAGCTTTCACAGGTCCCGACACTCCTGTCATACAACCCTCTAGAACTGTTTCTCCCCAGCCGGAATGTTTGGCTAATTGGCAGCAAAGAAACTTCCACCGTCTCTCCACTTTTACTCTATTCCTTCACTTCCTCCTCACAAAAAAAACTCTCTCTCCCTTTGTTTTGTCTGTATGTTACACCCCTGCTGACTGAGATGCCAGATGAGGCAATAAATAAATGTGCCTAAATGCCAACAGAATGCCAGAGTACAGAGATACAGAGAGGCAAACCTCTGTCAATAAAAAAACTTCAGCTGGGAATGTGGAAGACAGCATGTCGTGAGCCTGAACTGCTCCACTGACTGCAAAAGCAAAAAAACAAAAGAATTAAAAAAAAGAAAAACGTCACCCCGATGACTCTGTTTCCTCTCTTTTATAAAACAGCAAGAACAGATCGTCAAGTGGTTTGGTGCTCTGTGTTTTTTCACCACTACCTGTTGCACAGCATATGCCTGTGAATGTGGATGTGAGCTAACTTTCATTCCAGTAACCATTTTGTCAGAGTAAAATACCCAGTTCATCATACGGTAGATGCTGAACTTTTGCACATAAAGTTCCATTTGTTTTCAATTGACCTGCCTGAATAAATGATAAAATAGAACAGCATACAATATTCTGCATTATGTGTTCTCATGAAATAATTGAAAACAGTCATTAAGTCACCTTTGGAAGCCAAGGCTGATAGATTATTGAATTTGTAAAGTCTAGTGTATTTTAACCTGAAACAACCTCTAACACAATAAAGCTGTTTATTTTTTTCTTTCATCAGAATTTGGCTGCTCATTAAAATTTTCCCATGAGTCTCCTTTGAGTTTCAGGGCAATAAGGGACAGCTATGCTATGTGAGGTTTTAGATTGTCAGTTTGTGAGAGGTGGTTGTTTCTCATATACCATGTCACATCTGCAGTAATCTGAACCCTGAAGGCTTCTGCCTCACTCACACGTGCATACACACTTCTGCTCTAAAAAAAGGGAAGCATAAGCATCACAGGGACCAAGGACACAGCTGTTACCATTATACACACATGTAGAAATACTTATAGTGCAAGTCATATCAGATAGGTGCTGTTGCACAGACTTTGGGGTATCAAGCAGAAAGAGTCTGAGCAAAAGCCACACTTTTATTACATTAGAGGCATTTAGAGAGATATTCATAATATGCACCTTACTGCCGCAAATCGTGCTACTTCTGCACTAGCACCTCTGCGTGTTTGTGTGTGTGATGGGAACAAGCCTGTTCAAGCACGAGTCTTAAAATGAAAATGAGGTCATTTGGTCTCAAGGGAAAGTTAGAGTGGGAGAGACAGCGAGAGGGAAGGTTAAGAGGAGGGACAAAAAAGATGATAAAGACAGAAAAGATGAGAGATGGAGCAGTAAGGAAGAGGATGATGATGGAATAATGGCTGTTGGGCATGATCCAGTTTGGGCATGTCAGCAGCATACATACACGTAATGACACACAGATGGCAGCTCCCCACACACCTACACAAACACAGACAGGTCAGAGAATTACTTTCCAACCACCGTTTTGCTCTAGTGGTCAACTTATGGCTGCCATCAATGATTCCAATTTCCAAATCCTTCATCCAGAGAGCCACAGTCAAATTCCATCTGTCGCAGAGAGTAACGCAAGACGAGTGACGAGTGGAACGTCAATCTGAGGTGAGAAGACCTTCACAAGATGACATTTCAGCTCGGGGGAAAAAATAATATTAAAACAGCTTTGAACATTGTGGTGAGCTGATATCAGGACGTATTTAGGTTCAAAATGATAACATAGTATGGTAACAATACAGACAACTATGAACATTGGCTTCACGTTTATTTTGGCACTCCACAGGGCAGATAAAACAATATAAGCACACTTTACAAGGAGTCTTATTTTGAAGTAACTATTGTAAATCATGAGTACAAACACTGCATACAAAAGATTGCATACAAGTCTGCAATCTGTAAACCTGTATACCTGTATATACTGTATACTCTTATGGTCATCATCCATATCCCTGTCGGTTTCAACTTGTGGCCACTGGTCCTCTTTGTTTATTAAGTTTGTCTGTCTTAAGTTTTTGTGAGTTTGGTTCCATATAACATAATAAACAATTCTGCAGAGTTAAAATCAATTCTCCATGTATAAGTTTTCAAAATGTGAATGTATACTATCATTTCACTTCAGAGTGATACAAAAAATATTGATGCTGCTTGGTGAGTATACTCCAGATGTAGTCTGCATCTCTGATTGCTCTCAAATGGACAAAAAATTCAGTCATTCAGTCTTACATGTTCAGGAGGTGCACAGCGAGTGTAATTAGCCCAGGGCTACTGCAGGCACCTGTACACTCTGGGCTGTTGTGTAGTTTAACAGTATGCTGTTGTGTAGCATCAAGCTATGTATGAAATATTAACCAGGTCCTCTAATAGGACTTCCTTTAAAATGTCTCCAACTGCATTGTTTCCCAGCTATCAAACGTCTGACTTGTATGCATGCCGTCACAATCAGAGGAAGATGAAGAATGGGAAGGAGAAGAAGGGAAACGGTAGTCCAGTCATTGTGGTCTGAATGACACCGGTTTTCTGTATGAGATGCCTCAGAGGTGAGATGATGAAATTAAGAATCAAATTTTCGAGACGAAAAGCACATTATTAAAATTCTAGGGGCCGAATCAACCACACACACACACACACACACAAACAAACACTAAGGCTATAAAATAGAGTTATCCTGCAATCCACATAAATAATTCATAGATGGGTAAACTTCCTATGCAATTTTCATTGATGCAGAGACTCATTTAACATTAGAAATGCACCCATATGAAAAGTTACATCAGCTGAGAAAACTGCTTGGGAGAACATGTCTGACTATGTATAATTTCCTATAGTGGCGATCTGTGCAGCCAATCCTGTATAAAAGCTACTTCAGTAGTGTACAATAAGGCCATGGGACCTTTAGGTCAACCTTAATGACTAGTGAAGTTAACCATATCACAACTAATTTACAGCAAAGTACCTGAACTGACCTGATAATGAATGAATGAATTACTATCAGTTTTGTCAGTATAGGCTGAATTATAACTGAACAAAGCAAGGGGTTAACATAAAGGACAAACAGACAGTGTATAGATTATAAGGTATTAAATCTTTTGACTGTAAGGCCTATACATTTAAAATGCATTCCTTGAATAGCCATAAAGGGGAAGATGTAAGAAAGTAACTGTAGGAGGCATGTGTTAAAAATGACAGTGGAAGGACCAAAGTGGTTTGGTTTAGGGTGGGTGCAAGTGAGAAGGAGAGAGAAAAGTGAAGAGGAATGATGAGTGAGCACTGGTGCCAGACAAAGAGGAACATTCAGAGGAGAAAATAAGATTGAGATGAAGATGACAAGGAAAAAGAAGAATGAAAGACGGAGACAAAGCATGGAAGATGACAGTTGTGAAGAGCATGAGGCAATGAAAGTGAGAAAACCTCCGTGAGAAAGTCAGCAGTGTGTGTATGTGTGCCAGGAGAAAAAAGTGCTTTTGTGAAATATTCAGTGTGATAGAAGACTTATAGAAGCAAAATCCCCTCCCTGGAGAGAGAGAAGAGAGGAAGAGAAAGGAGGAGGAGCAGAGAAGAGGAGGAGAAAGGAGCAGTGATTGAAGTTTTGGATAAGAGTCATAAGGCTAGAGACCATTTCAACAGAGAGGTCTCTGCTGTGAAGCTTCGTGTAGGACTGTCAGGGCCCTCTCTATTTTTAAACAGTGTGTGGGTATACTGCTCACACCTTATAGCATCCAGTATACCTGTGGAGCTTGCTGGAGGTGAGCTTATGTAGACTTTTCCACTGGGTTACTATTTTAGTAGAGGAGAAAGCAGTCTCTGGTTATCAAGAAATAATGATAATGATGAATTTTTGGCCCTGAAATGGAAATTGTCTTTTCACTGGTCCCATTGCTTTTGGGATCCAAAAGTGCATATGCAGCTACCTAAACAGTTCAATATCTATGGAGTTGGTATCTTCACTGCCTCAAAGCCTAGATTTGGTTTAACTGCTTGCAGGTCCTCATGCAAGAAAATACTAATTTGGAAACTGGGCATTTGCATTGCTAAATACATTAAAGTCATTGTTGTGAGAAACTTTTTGAGAAGATTTTAAAAGACATGCTTGTCTCCCTGACTGATGGCAAATTAGACCCCTTGCAGTTTGCTTATCAAGCTGGTAAAGGTGTGGAGGATGCAAATCTCTTTATTTTAAATAGTGTGTATAAGCACCTCGAGAAACCCAATTCTCATGCGAGACTTTTATTCGATGATTTCTCCTCGGTTTTTAACAAGATGCAGCCTCATATTTTGATTGAGCTCCTTGCTTCCTGTTTTAAATGACCTGATCAGCTTTTGAAGCTGCTTTTAGATTTTCTAACGGACAGAATCCAGCAGGTTTTTGTGGACATATGTCCAACACTATAGTCTCAAGTACGGGCTCACCCCAGGGTTGTGTTCTGTCCCTTTTGATTATGTACACAGACAGTTGGAGGACTTCTCAGGAGGGAAGCTATTTTGTAAAATTCTCTGATGACATCGCTCTATTGACTCTTCTTCAGGGCTCAGAGTCAGATCACGATTGTGCCCTACCTGCCTTTGTCAAATGGTGCGATGATAACTTCCTCGACCTTAACGTAATAAAAAATAAAGAATTATTGATTTCAGGCAAAATAGTAACAAACCAAAAACTAGCACTATACATGGCAAGGACGTTGAAATTGTCGATACATATAAATATCTGGGAACAGTGTTCGACTCTCAACTCAAGTTTAATGTAAACACATAGTCGGTGGTCAAGCGTGGACAACAAAGAATTCACTTAATGCGGAAACTTAACTCTTTTCGGGTCTACTATTACTATACTATTTTATGTCATTTTTATCAATCATTCATTGAAAGTCTTCTAACTTTCTCTTTTATTTGCTGGTTTTGTGGGTTGTCTGTGAAGGACAAGAATAGCCTAAATGGTATTGTGAAGGTCTGCTCCAAGATAATTGGAGTCCAGCAAAGAGACCTGTGCTCCCTTTGGGAGAGACAGGTGGCCCAGAAAGCAAAATGAATCAGCCAATCTGACCATGTTCTGTCCAGTGAATTCACTGTAATGCCCTCAGGTCGGTGTTATAATGTGCCCCTGAGGAGAACAAACCGTTACTCTAAGTCTTTCATTCCTTCTGCTATCAGGCTACCAAACACAGGCAGTGTTCATTTTAAATGTACATTTTTTAACTCAGTTATTTATATGAAGTACAACAAAATGTTTTACCTGCTGCTGCTCGCTGTTTTCGTCTGTGACCCTTGACATATAACCACTTGTCCTGTGAGTCTTGGAGTTGTGTATATGGACGGGGTAAGCTGCTAATGAATCTGAATCTGAATCTGAAATGTGACATCCTTACACTGCGCAGAAGTCACAGGGAGGTAGCTGGAGGGTGTGCATTAGCATATAAAGTGAAGCACAGGTCTTTGACATCAAAGACCTGTTAGACTTACTCAAACACTTTGTTAAGGTGAGGTGTTTTGGGAAAATACTGAAAAAGTCAACATGTCTTTTCTTGTCAGTCGCTAGCAGCGCAGCTCTAGGGATGGCAATGCCGGTCAGTCGGTCAGCCACTTTGTTTCGGACTGAAATATCTCAGCAACTATTGGATGGATTGGCACCAAATGTTGTACAGACAAGTCGGTCTGAACGGCGCTTAAGGCACCTGTCACTCAAGCCAGCATGTCCCAAAGCATTCCCTCTCTTTAAAGCTCAATATGTTTTGTTAGCAATATTGAACTGTATCATATGGTGCTTCCACAATGGCTTTCAACCTTTAGGATTGCTGCTTCTTGTAAACAGTGGTTTAAACATGGGTCCTTTTTCCCCTCAAACTGTTCTATCAGACCCCCTGCCCCTATATGACATGGACTAACTGCATTTACTCTACAATCGTGGCCACACATAAAAAAATCACATTCATATACACACTGGCTTACACACAAGACCACACACCAAAAGGCTCTATAAATACAGTGTGGAGGTAATGTTCATCGTGTAAAGTAGGCGGATTTACTGGAACCAGGTCAGAGCAAAGGCAGAGCATGCTCTCGCTTTCCTCCTATTTAGCTGCTTTTCTCGCCATTTTTTTCCTTGCTATTGCTTTTCTAGCTCTTTCTTTTGATGAGGTAGACTGGAATGATTATTTCCTCCAACCCAACACAATCCTGCTCCCCCACCGACACTTGTTTCCCAACTTCTCAGTAGAGGCTTTTTTCAGGTTTTGAATTTTACGAGAGTATTATCAATAAAGCATGCTGATATATTCAATTACTCAACTACCAGTGCATACTAGCGTGTAATCCATCCATCCATTATCTATACCGCTTATCCTCAGAGGGTTGCGGGGGGGCTGGAGCCAATCCCAGCTGACATTGGGCGAGAGGCGGGGTACACCCTGGACTGGTCGCCAGTCAATCACAGGGCTGACACAGGACAGACAAACAAACATTCACACTCACAGTCACACCTACGGGCAATTTAGAATCATCAATTAACCTGCATGTCTTCGGATGGTGGGAGGAAGCCGGAGAACCCAAAGAGAACCCACGCGGACACGGGGAGAAGGTGCAAACTCCACACAGAAAGCAGCTAACAGCTACCCACTGCACCACCGTGCTGCCCTAGTGTGTAATCATGTTTATCTATTAATTACAAATGGTAATAAGAAAACAAACCATCCAATATTTGGAGGTTAGTGGCCAATATTGTGTGTTCAAGCATATGGCTTAAAGTGAGAGAATAAGTTAAGGATTGAGTGAAAGACATCGAGGCTGAGCATATCCATTAGGACAATACCTTTCAAAATTTGCTTGAGTCTTATAGACGACAAGATGCATTTAACCAATCAATGAGATGCTTATCTAATGGCACAGAGTGAGAAAGAGAGAGCAGAAGAGAGCAGAAAGAAGAAGAGGTTATGTAAAGAAAAGGCAAAGGCCAAAGGGTGAGGAAATGGAGGAGATGTGGAAGGCTCAGAGGAGGACAATGAGAAGAGGCTTGATTTTTATTCCATGTGTCAGAGTAAAGAATGCACTTCAGTGAGGAAATCTGCCTTTGTTTCTAACCACCTCGGTATTAAACTCATCCATCCTGAGAGAGAGAGAAATACACAGAGAGGTGGGAGGGAGGGAGAGAGACAGAGAATGAGAGAATCTGTGTCTGCAGAGCAGTCATCTTTCACCTGTAGCTAGCAGAGATCTTGGCTTGCATAATGCAATGTGAGGATAAAGCCTCCTTTATGACCAGCTGAGCCAATAAATCCGGATCAGTTGTGACCTCTTTTTCTTCCCCCCCTTCCATCTCCTCTTCTCCGTGGTTGTTTTTGCTATAGAGCGGACAGAGAGCTTCAGCTGCTGAACTCTCTACAGCCCAGAAACTCTTCCTGATTCCTATTTCTGTCTTTGCTTCCATCGATGCATTCAACCAAAGTGGAGAAAGTATAGACATTTAGACACTTAGCACTTCCCCGCTGGTACAATGAAAAAAATGTACCTTATTTTCTCAGTATGTTTAATTGGCTGTATCTGTCTCCCTCTACACTAACCATTCCCTCTGGTGCAAAGTCCCTACCATAGTTGTTTTCAATTAAAAAGGGCTGTGCCGCAGCTGTCCTTGCCTTGGCTATATCACTATTCAGGGGAACGGCTAGCAGAAGATGAGGGGTAGTAGTTTTGGCTGCCGTCGTTATGATCAAATGGGGAGCCACAGTTGAAGAACTGATAAAGCAGTGGCTTGTTGGATCCTTCTTTACAACAGCTTGGGGTGTTACGTAAGGGGTGATGGGGTTGGTGGAGGAAGCGCAAATGATAAATCCCAAAGACAAATATAACGAGCAAGCAATAATTGACTGCTGCTCATAATGATAGCATTGATACTTAAGTTATAACTACTTTTGCCCTTCTATTTTTTATCTTCATCACTGCAACAGTAAGCAGGATTACACTCAGTTATGTGTATAATATTTTATTTGTACCTTTTATGTCATGTTCTGATCTGTGTCCTAGCTACTGGATGGTGGCCCAGATTCTAGCCCAGTTTCGACAGACACATTTTTGCTGAACTCAGAGAAACGGTGAGCCAGGACAGCCAAGTGTTCCGAGTTTAGCTCTGTTTAGTCTGGACCAGCATGAGGAAAAACCCCAAATAACAGGTGAGTGGACACACATCATGTGAAACTGGGCCAGGTGGAGTATGTTTAGATTATGCTGCTTGGTCTCCAGACGACTATTTGGAAAACTAACTCATACTATGCCACATTTGACTGAGTATGTCTTTGACAGACCTTTGGTCAGCTGTGTAAATTTCAGGGTCAGAGGAGATCAGGGAGTAGAAGATGTACAGATAGCGAGATTCATGTTTTCTGTTTGTGGCACCAACCGGGGAAGCTTCATCTCTGGTAAAAGTGTTCATAATCAAAGGTACAGTGCAACATTTCCATTAACTCACTTAGTGCCATGCATTTCTCAACAGTCTATACCTTACAGTGCCAGTGCAATATGGCTGCTGCACTCTCTTTCATTCCAAGCGTGAGAAAGAGTAAAGTGTCAGGTTGTTGGGACTCACGCACACACACACGTACACATAGACAACTACAACCTGTCTGGGATTTAGACTATTTAGTCTTGTTTTTTCCCTTTACATTGTATTCTCATCCATAGGACTGAGCGTGATGTCCGAGTCATAGTTACCAACAAGTACTATAAGTTACTGTACTCCCTGGAGAAGGATGGACTGTTGGACATCTCATCAACTGAGGACCTGTTCTGTGTACACTACATCATTCTTCCCAGACTTCAGGCAGGCTTGGGGATATTTACAGAAGGCTGAAACCATCATCCACTCAGCAATAAAGGAAACTGGAGTCCAGAGCAAATTGGACTGATGCAGACAAACGTTAACCAGCCTGAGAGTCCAGAGGTATTGATATGTTTCAGTAATAACTGGCATTGTTAGCAACCTGAGTTTGCTTTATTGGATTGTCACTTTTTTGTGCGTTTACTTACTGTCAAAAGAATACTTCCTATCCTGTGAGTCTTATCCATTAAGCTAAACCTAGAACATTCCAAAGAACTTGTTCAAAGTCTCTATTATGATTTTCAGGAGCCGGATGTTGACTGGGAAAATGCAGGGATTGTCGTTCCTGAATTTGAGTGCCCTTTGAGTCCAGAGGAAATAACTGATCTTCAGTCAATATTTGAGCCAATCGACCCCAACACTCCAGTCAAGGAATTTTACCTACTCTGCTGCGAGTATGTAGCTGGTAGATATGGCTCTTAAATGAAAGAAGAGAAAAGGCTTGTGAAACCAGCCTATTGACAATAGCAAAGTTGAAGTCAGTTTTCACTGACAGTCCATACAGATTTATGTAAAGGTATTAAACATTCTTGCTTTCAGGGTTCGTACAAAGTCTTGAAAGTTTAGAAAACGCTTAATTTTAACTGTCATGTTTTCAAGGTTAGGAATATGCTTGAATGTGAATATACTCCTTGAAAAATGCTTGTTTTCCAACATAATCTGGTGTTTCATCATATACACAATCACTCAAGTAAACCAAACGTCCTCATAGCTGTTTGTCTCCTGGCATTTATAGTAACAATTTAGATGTGATAATGGAAATTTTTGGTTTAGGTACCTTGAAAGTACTTGCAAAGTGCTTGAATTTTCCTCTTAAAAAGCTGTACAAACCTTGTGGTTTGTACTGTGATGCAATAAGAAAATAAGTTAAAATAGGTAACACTTTACAATATGGTACAAAAATGTGAGTAGTTACTGAACACGAGAGAAACAAGTCAGGAACGACCTGATAATGAATCGTTAATAAGTAGTTCCTGAATAACTCCGAATTAAGGATTATATAGTAAATAATGATGAGTAACTAGAGCACAGACTGGGACATACTATATTAATGAATCAGTAGGTAATGATTAGTTAATCATCACCTGCAAATCATAATGGATTTTAATAGTTGTAAAGTCCAATCAAAACTTCCATAAAGTAATGGTCAGATAACCATGAAGTATTGAAGGACTACATTTTAACTACTCAGTATGTATTAATGATTGAGTGGCTAGTTCAGAGTTAATCAGGAACGGCTTATGAAGAAAGTGGTCGTTATTCAGATTCACAGATACTTATCATTACCTAATGAGTCATTATTATAGTATCTCCCAGTCTGTTCTCTAGTAACTCATCATCATCTACTATATAGTCCTCAAGCAATTCGGAGTTATTCAGGGACTATTAACGATTCAATAAGTTATTAGTATGGGTGTAAAAGAAAGAATGGATGACTGTAAAACATGGGGTGTAAAAATAAGGATGAAAATGACATCACTAAAAAATCACTTGCACACACTTTATAATTGCTTCCTTCCTCTCCTGTGTTACAGGACCTCTGTACCCGCATGCTAGTATTCTGTCAAGGAGGTCGATCAGAGCTTCAGGTTGAGCCATCTCAACCTTTGCAATAGGAAAACAGTATCATTAATAGGGTCATGGGAAATTTCTTTAAATAAAAAATTTATAGAGAGGTGTCTGTCAACCAAAACTGCATAAAACAAACTTCATGCAATATGAAGAAGCACCTGAGCAGTAGGAAGACAAAACCTCTTCCATAAGCTGTCTGAGCTCTGGATCGTCTCTTTGTCAATCTCCCCAGTGGATGTGCAGCCATAGCACCACTCTCGGAAAAAGTTAGGTGGAGTACCACCTTGTGTAATGCTGACAGCAATGATCTCTCCAGCCGTCCTGTAGTAACACAGTGTAATTAATGCATAGACAATAACAAATAATGTACACATGGATGTGACATTGCAGAACACAATTCTACATACTTGAAGTTCTCTTTATGGTAGTCTGTGATTGAATACTTGGGGTTTTTCCCCGTACTCCCTCCCTGAAACAACTTGGCTTCGACACCTGCCATCATTTCTGTGACTGAAAGAAAAAGTGGATCACTACATGAAGAACCTCAAATAAACCACTGTATATTGTAATGTATAGCACACATCATGTAAAGCCCTTCACCTGTTTGAGCACAGAGATTGCATGCGACCAGACAACAGTCGTCCACACACCATATGGCATATTTTAATTAAATATGAGGAAGAGGTAAGCATACCAGTTAAGAATTCTTTCCTGAGAGCCCCATTGTCAATTCTAGATTCTCCAATGAAAGACACTCGGAGGGGATTTTGTGGAGAAGATCTCTTTTGACGCTTCCACTGCTCCATACCTCTGTTAAACACGTCCTTTCGTGACACAAATGTTGAAAACCGCTGTGGTGTCCACTCGTCCATTAAGTGTGTGGATGGCTTTGGCAAGACTTCAAGAAAAAAATTAAGTTATTTGGACTGTAAGGAAACAGGGAAATCAGTAATATAAGTTTCTGGAGTGGCACGTTAAAAAGCATGAAAACTGTTTAGCTGTACCTGTTAGACTGTTCTTCTTCACTGGCATGTTTTTCCTCCTTGTCCAAATCAATGATGTGTGTCTTTTGCAATGTACTGGAAGCAAAGATTTAAGGTGACATGCCTTCATCAGTGGAATCCCAAATTATGGTTAACAATGTTCAACACTATGCTATAAGAATCATTTAAGTGAATAAAGAATGTGTTAGATGCATAATTAGGTGCATAATAGGAGAAAAACCTTTCCCCACAGGTGCTGACATGTACTTCAACAAAATACTCAGGAAACAACTCGGAGCACAAAGGAAACCTTTATAGAAACAGAAAACAGAGCAAATTTTAATGTGAAATGGTCAGACACAAAATGTCATCTGTATCATCTGCAATAATGTAATTGACCAGCAGTGCAATGTTTTTACCTTAACATCTATTTTGTGAGAGGAGGTTGTACATGAGAGCCCACCTGGAGATGCCTATAATTGTCACACTTTGTCAGGTCACCTTATTTCCACTGCTTTTGCCCATTGTGTTTTGCTTTACTTCCTGTCTTTGTTTTCCCGCCAGTGTTGATTGATTCACCTGTGTTCAATTACTCACCTGTTCTTCATTAGTCCATCTGTATATACACTATATAGACAAAAGTATTGGGCCACTCCTCTTAATCATTGAATTCAGGTGTTTCATTCAGTCCCATTGCCATAGGTGCATAAAATCAAGCACCTAGCCATGCAGTCTGCCTTAACAGACATTTGTGAAAGAATGGGTCGTTCTAAAGAGCTCACTGAATTCGAACGTGGTACTGTAATAGGATGCCACTGTTGCAACAAGTCAGTTCGTGAAATTTCTTCTCTCCTAGATATCCCACGATCAACTGTAAGTGGTATTATTGCAAAGTGGAAACGTTTAGGAACCACAGCAACTCAGCCACGAAGTGGCAGACCACGTAAAGTTACAGAGCGGGGTCGCCGAGTGCTGAGGCGCATAGTGCGTAGAAGTCGCCAAAGCTCTGCTGACTCAATAACTGCAGAGTTCCAAACCAGCTCTGGCATTAATGTCAGCACCAAAACTGTGCGCCGGGAGCTTCATGGCATGGGTTTCCATGGCCGAGCAGCTGCATGCAAGCCTTACATCACCAAGAACAATGCCAAGCGTCGGATGGAGTGGTGTAAAGCACGCCGCCACTGGACTCTGGAGCAGTGGAAACGTGTTCTGTGGAGTGACGAATCACGCTTCTCTATCTGGCAGTCTGATGGACGAGTCTGGGTTTGGCGAATGCCAGGAGAACGTTACCTGCCTGACTGCATTATGCCAACTGTAAAGTTCGGTGGAGGAGGGATAATGCTATGGGGTTGTTTTTCTGGGGTTGGCCTTGGCCCCTTAGTTCCAGTGAAGGGAAATCTTAAAGCTTCATCTTACCAAGTCATTTTGGAAAATTCTATGCTTCCAACATTGTGGAAACAGTTTGGGGAAGGCCCTTTTCTGTTCCAGCATGACTGTGCCCCAGTGCACAAAGCAAGGTCCATAAAGGCATGGTTGGATGAGTTTGGTGTGGAAGAACTTGACTGGCCCGCACAGAGCCCTGACCTCAACCCCANATGCCATCTGAGATTAAAATGGAATAGGACAATGATGGCAATAGGTCAGGTGCTCAGTGGGGTCAGCTCACTGTATCCAAAACTCCAAAGCTATTATATAAACTTAAATAAAACAATTGTATATTACATGCATGACATCACAAATCTCTAGAATCTAAATCTAATCTATAATTTGCTTGTTGGGAAGCACTTTGTAACTTTGTTAAGAAAGAGGCTCGAGGCTTAAATGAGGCCCATTATAATCATTTCTATTATTGTCAACACAATACTACAGTGTAGGGTTAAAGTTTAAATGCCAGTCTATAAGTAAGTAAGTAAGTAAGTAAAACTTTATTTATTGTAGTGACTTGACTTGACTAACCTAAGTATCTGTATTGGACGCTACCTCTGACGGTCAAAAACTGTGTGCTTCCTCCGGTAACCAATACACCTGCTGTGTGATTACCACATCAATTTATACGTTCCCCTGCCTCCACACACCACCTACAGTGCAACCAGCAAATTACCACAAGGGAACACACAAACCACACACATAATAATACAACAATACAATAATGGCTCCAACACACTGGCCCCTAATTGTTAATGTCAGGCAGACATAACAATTACCTTCAAATTAAATGAACACAATGAGCCATAAATGATGTAGCATATACAACATAACTTTGTTTGAGTCAAAAAATACCTTATGCCAACTATATTAGTTTGTAGCCTTTTGCAACAGACAAAGCTTAGTTACGGGTCTTTCCAGGATGTTTGTCTTTGTCTGGAGACGCACGGAGCGCACTAAACCTTTCTTGTCTGGAAAGGTTTCCAGCACTCTGCCAAGCAGCCAAGAGCCACGAGGAGCTGCTGAGTCGACAACAACAACAATGTCCCCAGGAACAAAA